>JAYGGG010000928.1:0-99272 GCA_036346245.1 Bonia amplexicaulis
CAAGTCGAGGGATTTTTATTTTTCAAAGCACATCTAACCAAAAGAGTGATCTACAGCTGACGATTTTCAGGTTTTCTAGTCAGTCCAAGGTTTCCGGAGCATTCCACAGAATTTTGTTTTTCGAAGCATATTTGCACAAAAGCGTCACCTATAGCTAATGATTTTCAACTTTTCTAAACATTCCGGTGCTACCGGAGCATTCCGGGGATTTTTGTCGCATCACATTTGGCCGAAAGGGTGACCCATAGGTCAGGATTTTCCGCTTTTCTAGTCGTTCCGGGGTTACTGGAGGGCTTCGGGGATTTTTTGTTCGAATCACATTTGGCCAAAAGTGTGACCTATTGCTCACGATTTTCAGCTTTTCTAGTCGTTCAAGGGTTACTAGAGCAGTCGGGGGAGTTTTGTTTCTCGGAGCAGATTTGGAGGAAAGCGTGACCTCTAGGTCACGATTTCAGCTCTTCTAGTCGTCCCGCGGTTACGAGGCGGTCAGGGAGTTTTATTTTGAAGCATATTTGGTGGCGTGACCTATAGCTCACGATTTTCAGCTTTTCTAATAGTTTCGATGTTCGGGACCGATCTTTGGGATTTTATTTTTGGAGCACATTTGGTCGGCGTGACCTATAGTTCACATTTAGTTTTCTAGTCGTTAGGGTTTTCGGACCGGTAAAGTTTTTGTTTTTCGGGGCACATTTGGCTGAAAGCGTGACCTATAGCTCACGATTTTCAGCTTTTCTAATGTTTCGTAGTTCTGAGGACTGTCGAGGATTTTTATTTTTAGCACATTTCTTAGAAGCGTGACCTATAGCTCACATTTAGCTTTTCTACTCGTTCGGGGTTTCGGAGCGTGTGAGATTTTATTTTGAACACATTTGGTGGCGTGACCTATAGCTCACATTTAGCTTTTCTAGTCGTTCGGGGTTTCGGGACGGTCTGAGGATTTTATTTTTGAACATATTTGGTGGCGTGACCTATAGCTCACGATTTTCGGCTTTCTAATATTTCGTAGTTCTGAGGACTGTGAGGGTTTTTATTTTTGGAGCACATTTGGCGGCGTGACCTATAGCTCACATTTAGCTTTTCTAGTCGTTCGGGTTTCGGGACCTGTGTGAGGATTTATATTTTTGAACTCATTTGGCGGCGTGACCTATAGCTCACGATTTTCACTTTCTAGTCGTTCTAGGGTTCTTGGGCTTGTCAGGGATTTTTAATTTTATGGCACATTTGCGGCGTGACACTGTAACTCACGATTTTAGCTTTTCTAGTGGTGCTAGGGTTGCGAGCATTTCGACGATTTTGTTTCTCGGGTAGATTTTGTCGGCGTGATCTATAGCTCACGATTTCGGCTTTTCTAGTCGTTACGGGGTTTCGGGTAGTTCGAAATTTTATTTTGAGCACATTTGCTTAAGCGTTCCTATACCTCACGATTTTCATGTTTTCTAAGCGTTCGGTGTTCTGGGGCGGTCGAGGTACGATTCTTGGAGAAAATAAATTTGGCGTCGTATATCTCACGATTTGCGGCTTTTCTAGTCGTTCGGTGTTTCTAGAGTAGTGCAGGTATTTTATATTTTGGAGCAGTTTGGCGAAAACATGACCTATAGCTCACGATTTTCGGTTTTCTAGTCGTTCTAAGGTTAAAGGGCGGTTTGGGGATTTTATTTTTGGAGCACATTTGGTAGAAAAATGATCTATATTTTGGAGCGATCGAGAATTTTGATTCTTGGAAGATTCGGCCAAAAGTGGACCTATGGCGTCGATTTTACCTTTTCTAGTCATTCTGTGTTTCAGGCGGTCTGGTATTTTATTTTTGAAGCACATTTGGTAAAGCATTTCCTATAACTCACGATTTTGACTTTTCTAGTCGTTAGGGATTTTTATTTTTGAGCACATTTAAGCGTACCTATAGCTCATGATTTTCGACTTTTTAGTCATTAGGTGTTACAGTCGTCAGGGTATTTTATTTTTGAAGCACATTTGGCGGCGTGATCTATTGCTCACGATTTTCGGTTTTCTAGTCGTTCGGGGTTGCGAGAATAGTCAGGGATTTTATTTTTGGATTACATTTTGAAAGCTTAGTTATACACACGATTTTCAGCTTTTCTAGTCGTTCGGTGTGACCCGGTCGTCGGGTTTTTTTTTTTGAGCACATTTGGCGGCGTGACCTATAGCTCACGATTTGAGCTTTTCTAGTCTTCGGGGTTCTGGGAGTAGTCAAGGATTTTATTTTTGAGACACATTTGCAGAAAGCTTACTTATAACACCACGATTTTCAGCTTTTCTAGTCGTCGGTTTTTTATTTTTGAAGCACACATGGTGGCGAGACCTATAGCTCACGATTTCAGCTTTTCTAGTCGTTCGGGTTAGGAGTAGTCAGGGATTTTATTTTGAAGCACATTTGGCGAAAGCGTAACCTATAGTTCATGATTTCCGCTTTTCTCGGGGTTACGAGCAATCGGGTATTTTATATTTTGGAGCAGTTTTAAAGCGTGACCTATAGCTCACGATTTTCAGTTTTCTAGTTGTTTAAGGTTAAAGGGCGGTTTGGGGATTTTTATTTTTGGAGCACATTTGGCCAAAAGGCAGATCTATATTTTGGGCGATCGAGGAATTTGATTCTTGGAGAAGATTCGGTCGGCGGACCTATAGCGCCACGATTTTCAGCTTTTCTAGTCGTTCGGTGTTTCGAGGCGGTCGGGTATTTTATTTTTGAACACATTTGGCCAAAGCGTGACCTATGGCTCACGATTTGATTTTCTAGTCGTTCGGGGTTCTGGGAGTAGTCGAAAATTTTATTTTGAAGCACTTTTTAAGCGTACCTATAGCTCACCATTTTCAGCTTTTGTAGTCGTTCGGTGTTACAGTCGTCGGGTATTTTTATTTTCGAAGGACATTTGGCGAAGCGTAACCTATAGCTCACGATTTGACTTTTCTAGTCGTTCGGGGTTAGGAGTAGTCCGGGTATTGTTATTTTGGAGCACATTTGCGGCGTACCTATAGCTCACGATTTTCAGCTTTTCTAGTCATTCGGTGTGACGAGTCGTCCGGGTTTTTATTTTCAAAGCACATTTGGCGGCGTGACCTATAGCTCACGATTTCGACTTTCTAATCGTTCGGGGTTCTGGGTAGTCAGGATTTTATTTTTGAACACATTTGCGGCGTACCTATAGCTCACGATTTTCAGCTTTTCTAGTCATTCGGTGTGACGAGTCGTCGGGTTTTTATTTTCAAACCACATTTGGCGGCGTGACCTATAGCTCACGATTTCAGCTTTTCTAATCGTTACAGGGTTCTGGAGTAGTCGGGTATTTTTATTTTTCTGTGCACATTTGCCGAAAGCGTACCTATAGCTCACGATTTTCAGCTTTTCTAGTCGTTCCGGCTTTACCGGTGTATTCCGACGATTTTTATTTCTCGGGCGGTTGCTCGGCGTGACCTATAGCTCACGATTTGACTTTTCTAGTCGTTCGGGGTTCTGGAGTTGTTCGAGATTTTATTTTGGATCACATTTGCGGCGTATCTATAGCTCACGATTTTCAGTTTTCTAGTCTTTCCGGTGTGACGAGTCGTTCGGGTTTTTATTTTGAAGCACATTTGGCGGCGTGACCTTCTCACGATTTGACTTTTCTAGTTATACCGGAGTTCTGGGGTAGTCGAGGATTTTCTTTTTGGAGCACATTTGGCGGCGTGACCTATAGCTCACGATTTTAGCTTTTCTAGTCGTTCTGGGGTCATAGGGTAATCCGGGTATTTTATATTTTGGAGCAGTTTGGCGGCGTGAACTATAGCTCACGATTTTCGAGTTTTCTAGTCGTTTTAAGGTTAAAGGGCGGTTTGGGGATTTTTATTTTTGGAGCACATTTGGCGGCGTGACCTATAGCTCACGATTTCGGCTTTTCTAGTCGTTCGGGGTTCGGAGTAGTCAGGGATTTTTATTTTTGAACACATTTCTTTGGCGTACCTATAGCTCACGATATTGACTTTTCTAGTCATTCGGTGTGACGAGTCGTCCGGGTTTTATTTTCAAAGCACATTTGGCGGCGTGACCTATAGCTCACGATTTCGGTTTTCTAATCGTTCGATTCTAGGGCGGTCGAGATTTTATTTTTGAAACACATTTGCGGCGTACCTATAGCTCACGATTTTCAGCTTTTCTAGTCATTCGGTGTGACGAGTCGTCCGGTTTTTATTTTCAAAGCACATTTGGCGGCGTGACCTATAGCTCACGATTTCAGCTTTTCTAGTCGTTAGGGGTTTAGGGTAGTCCGTGTATTTTTATTTTGAGCACATTTGCGGCGTACCTATAGCTCACGATTTTCAGCTTTTCTAGTCGTGCGGTGTTCTTGGTGTATTAAGCGATTTTTGTTTCTCGGGCGGTTGCTCGGCGTGACCTATAGCTCACGATTTCGACTTTTCTAGTCGTTCGGGGTTCTGGGGTAGTCGAGTTTTATTTTCGGATCACACTTGCGGCGTACCAATAGCTCACGATTTTCAGTTTTCTAGTCATTCGGTGTGACGAGTCGTTCGAGGTTTTTATTTTGAGCACATTTGGTGGCGTGACCTATAGCTCACGATTTGACTTTTCTAGTTGTTCCAAGGTTCTGGGGTAGTCAGGGTTTTTATTTTGGAGACACATTTGGGCGGCGTGACCTATAGCTCACGATTTGAGCTTTTCTAGTCGTTACAGGGTTCGGAGCAATCCGGGTATTTTATATTTTGGAGCAATTTGGCCCAAAGCGTGACCTATAGCTCACGATTTTCGGTTTTCTAGTCGTTTTAAGGTTAAAGGGCGGTTTGGGGATTTTTATTTTTGGAGCACATTTGGTAGAAGGCGATCTATATTTGGGGCGATCGAGGAATTTAGATTCTTGGAAGATTCGGCGGCGGACCTATAGCGCCGATTTTTGCTTTTCTAGTCGTTCGGTGTTTCAGGCGGTCCGGGTATTTTATTTTTAAAGCACATTTGGCGGCATGACCTATAACTCACGATTTTCGACTTTTCTAGTCATGCCGTGCCGGTGTATTCCGACGATTTTTGTTTCTCGGGCGGTTGCTCGGCGTGACCTATAGCTCACGATTTCAGCTTTTCTAGTCGTTCGGGGTTCCGGAGTAGTCAGGGATTTTATTTTCGGATCACATTTGCGGCGTACCTATAGCTCACGATTTTCAGTTTTCTAGTCTTTCGGTGTGACGAGTCGTTCGGGTTTTTAATTTTGAAGCACATTTGGCGGCGTGACCTATAGCTCACGATTTGACTTTTCTAGTTGTTCGGGGTTCTGGGGTAGTCAGGGATTTTATTTTTGGAGCACATTTGGCGGCGTGACCTATAGCTCACGATTTCGACTTTTCTAGTCGTTCTGGGGTCACGGAGCAATCGGGTATTTTATATTTTGGAGCGATTTGGCGGCGTGAACTATAGCTCACGATTTTCGGTTTTCTAGTCGTTTAAGGTTAAAGGGCGGTTTGGGGATTTTTATTTTTGGAGCACATTTGGCGAAAAGCAGTCTATATTTTGGGCGATCGAGGAATGGTTGTTGCGGAAGATTCGGTAAGCGGACATATAAGCGCTAATTTTCAGCTTTTCTATTCGTTCGGTGTTTCTAGGCGGTCCTTGTATTTTATTTTTGAAGCACATTTGTCGGCGTGACCTATAACTCACGATTTGATTCGGTCGTTCTGAGGTTCTGGGAGCAATCGGGTATTTTATATTTTGGAGCAGTTTGGCGGCGTGACCTATAGCTCACGATTTTCGGTTTTCTAGTCGTTTTAAGGTTAAAGGGCGGTTTGGGGATTTTATTTTTGGAGCACATTTGGCGAAAAGGCGATCTATATTTTGGGCGATCGAGGAATTTAGATTCTTGGAGAAGATTCGGCGGCGGACCTATAGCGCCACGATTTTAGCTTTTCTAGTCGTTCGGGTGTTTCAGGCGGTCGGGTATTTTATTTTTAAAGCACATTTGGTAAAGCATGACCTATAACTCACGATTTTCGCTTTTCTAGTCGTGCGATTGCTGCCGGTGTGTTAAACGATTTTTGTTTCTCGGGCGGTTGCTCGGCGTGACCTATAGCTCACGATTTCAGCTTTTCTAGTCGTTCGGGGTTGGGAGTAGTCAGGGATTTTATTTTCTGAACACATTTGCGGCGTACCTATAGCTCACGATTTTCAGCTTTTCTAGTCATTCGGTGTGACGAGTCGTCCGGGTTTTTATTTTCAAAGCACATTTGGCGGCGTGGCGTATAGCTCACGATTTCAGCTTTCTAGTCGTGCAGGGTTCTGGGTAGTCGGGTATTTTATTTTTGAGCACATTTGCCAAAGCGTACCTATAGCTCACGATTTTCAGCTTTTCTAGTCGTTCGGCGTTACGGTGTATTCAAGCGATTTTTGTTTCTCGGGGCAAATTTGCTCGGCGTGACCTATAGCTCACGATTTCAGCTTTTCTAGTCGTTCGGGGTTCTGGGAGTAGTTCGAGATTTTATTTTGGATCACATTTGCGGCGTACCTATAGCTCACGATTTTCAGTTTTCTAGTCTTTACGGTGTGACAGTCGTTCGAGTTTTTATTTTTGAGCACATTTGGCGGCGTGACCTATAGCTCACGATTTGACTTTTCTAGTTGTTCGGGGTTACGGAGTAGTCAGGGATTTTTATTTTGGAGCACATTTGGCGGCGTGACCTATAGCTCACGATTTGACTTTTCTAATCGTTACGGGGTCACGGAGCAATCCGGGTATTTTATATTTTGGAGCAGATTTGGCGGCGTGAACTATAGCTCACGATTTTCAGTTTTCTAGTCGTTTTAAGGTTAAAGGGCGGTTGGGGATTTTTATTTTTGGAGCACATTTGGTAGAAAGGCGATCTATATTTTGGGCGATCGAGGAATTTTGGTTGTTGGGAAGATTCGGACGGCGGACATATAGCGCACAATTTTCAGCTTTTCTAGTCGTTCAGATGTTTCTAGGCGGTCCTTGTATTTTATTTTTGAAGCACATTTGTCGGCGTGACCTATAACTCACGATTTCAGACTTTTCTAGTCGTTACGGGGTTCTGGAGCAATCCGGGTATTTTATATTTTGGAGCAGTTTGGCGGCGTGACCTATAGCTCACGATTTTCAGTTTTCTAGTCGTTTTAAGGTTAAAGGGCGGTTTGGGGATTTTATTTTTGGAGCACATTTGGCGAAAAGGCGATCTATATTTTGGAGCGATCGAGGAATTTTGATTCTTGGAAGATTCGGCGGCGGACCTATATCATACGATTTTAGCTTTTCTAGTCGTTCCGGTGTTTCAGGCGGTCGGGTATTTTATTTTTGAAGCACATTTGGCGAAAGCATGACCTATAACTCACGATTTTCAGCTTTTCTAGTCGTGCGGTGCCGGTGTATTAAACGATTTTTGTTTCTCGGGCGGTTGCTCGGCGGGACCTAGCTCACGATTTCAGCTTTTCTAGTCGTTCGGGGTTCGGGTAGTCAGGGATTTTATTTTGGAACACATTTGCGAAAGCGTACCTATAGCTCATGATTTTCAGCTTTTCTAGTCATTCGGTGTGACGAGTCGTGCGGGTTTTATTTTCAAAGCACATTTGGCGGCGTGACCTATAGCTTCGATTTCACTTTTCTAGTCGTTCGGGGTTCGGGTAGTCGGTATTTTTATTTTGGAGCACAATTGCGGCGTACCTATAGCTCACGATTTTCAGGTTTTGTAGTCTTTCGGTGTGACGAGTCGTTCAGGTTTTTATTTTTGAAGCACATTTGGCGGCGTGACCTATAGCTCACGATTTGACTTTTCTAGTTGTTCGAGGTTCTGGGTAGTCGGGGATTTTTATTTTGGAGCACATTTGGCGGCGTGACCTATAGCTCACGATTTCCGCTTTTCTAGTCGTTACGGGGTTCAAGAGCAATCCGGGTATTTTATATTTTGGAGCAGTTTGGCGGCGTGACCTATAGCTCACGATTTTCAGTTTTCTAGTCGTTTTAAGGTTAAAGGGCGGTTGGGGATTTTTATTTTTGGAGCACATTTGGTAGAAAAGGCGATCTATATTTTGGGCGGTCGAGAATTTTGATTCTTGGAGAAGATTCGGTAAGCGGACCTATAGCGCCGATTTTTAGCTTTTCTAGTCGTTCGGTGTTTCTAGGCGGTCCGGTTATTTTATTTTTGAAGCACATTTGGCGAAAGCTTGACCTATAACTCACGATTTTCGGCTTTTCTAGTCGTGCCGGTGCCACGGTGTATTCAACGATTTTTGTTTCTCGGGCGATTTGCTCGGCGTGACCTAGCTCACGATTTCAGCTTTTCTAGTCGTTTGGGGTTCGGAGTAGTCAGGGATTTTATTTTGGAACACATTTGAAAGCGTACCTATAGCTCATGATTTTCAGCTTTTCTTGTCATTCTGTGTGACAGTCGTCGGGTTTTTATTTTCAAAGCACATTTGGCGGCGTGACCTATAGCTTCGATTTCAGCTTTTCTAGTCGTTCGGTGTTAGGAGTAGTCAGGGTATTTTAGTTTTGAACACTTTTGCGGCGTACCTATAACTCACGATTTTCAGCTTTTCTAGTCTTTCGGTGTGACGGTCGTTCGGGTTTTTATTTTGAAGCACATTTGGCGGCGTGACCTATAGCTCACGATTTCAGCTTTCTAGTTGTTCGAGGGTTAGGAGTAGTCAGGGATTTTATTTTGGAGCACATTTGGCGGCGTGACCTATAGCTCACGACTTCGCTTTTCTAGTCGTTCTGAGTTCTGGGAGCAATCCGGGTATTTTATATTTTGGAGCAGTTTGGCGGCGTGAACTATAGCTCACGATTTTCAGTTTTCTAGTCGTTTTAAGGTTAAAGGGCGGTTTGGGGATTTTTATTTTTGGAGCACATTTGGCGAAAGGCGATCTATATTTTGGAGCGGTCGAGAATTTTAGTTCTTGGAGAAGATTCGGCGGCGGACATATAGCGCGCGATTTTCGGCTTTTCTAGTCGTTACGGTGTTTCTAGGCGGTCCTTGTATTTTATTTTTGAAGCACATTTGTCGGGCGTGACCTATAACTCACGATTTGACTTTTCTAGTCGTTCACGAGGGTTACGAGCAATCCGGGTATATTTATATTTTGGAGCAGTTTGGCAAGCAGGACCTATAGCTCACGATTTTCAGTTTTCTAGTCGTTTAAGGTTAAAGGGCGGTTTGGGGATTTTTATTTTTTGGAGCACATTTGGTAGAAGGCGATCTATATTTTGGGCGATCGAGGAATTTTGATTCTTGGAAGATTCGGCGGCGGACCTATAGCGCCGATTTTTAGCTTTTCTAGTCGTTGGGGTGTTTCGAGGCGGTCGGGTATTTTATTTTTGAAGCACATTTGGCGAAAGCATGACCTATATCTCACGATTTTCGACTTTTCTAGTCGTGCTAGTGCCACGGTGTATTCAAGCGATTTTTGTTTCTCGGGCGGTTGCTCGGCGTGACCTAGCTCACGATTTCAGCTTTTCTAGTCGTTCGGGGTTACGGAGTAGTCAAGGGATTTTTATTTTGAACACATTTTGAAAGCGTACCTATAGCTCATGATTTTCAGCATTTCTAGTCATTCGGTGTGACGAGTCGTCGGGTTTTTATTTTCAAAGCACATTTGGCGGCGTGACCTATAGCTTCGATTTCAGCTTTTCTAGTCGTTCGGTGTTAGGAGTAGTCGGTATTTTATTTTTGAACACATTTGCGGCGTACCTATAGCTCACGATTTTCAGCTTTTCTAGTCTTTCGGTGTGACGAGTCGTTCGGGTTTTTATTTTTGAAGCACATTTGGCGGCGTGACCTATAGCTCACGATTTGAGCTTTCTAGTTGTTCGGGGTTCTGGGTGTAGTCAGGGATTTTTATTTTGGAGCACATTTGGCGGCGTGACCTATAGCTCACGATTTCAGCTTTTCTAGTCGTTCACGAGGTTCTGGAGCAATCCGGGTATTTTTATATTTTGGAGCAGATTTGGTAAGCGTGAACTATAGCACCACGATTTTCAGTTTTCTAGTCGTTTTAAGGTTAAAGGGCGGTTGGGGATTTTTATTTTTGGAGCACATTTGGTAGAAAAGGCGATCTATATTTTGGAGCGATCGAGGAATTTTAGTTCTTGGAAGATTCGGCGGCGGACATATAGCGCAATTTTCAGCTTTTCTAGTCGTTCGGTGTTTCTAGGCGGTCCTTGTATTTTATTTTTGAAGCACATTTGTCGGGCGTGACCTATAACTCACGATTTGACTTTTCTAGTCGTTACGGGGTTACGGAGCAATCCGGGTATTTTATATTTTGGAGCAGTTTGGCGGCGTGACCTATAGCTCACGATTTTCAGTTTTCTAGTCGTTTTAAGGTTAAAGGGCCGGTTTGGGGATTTTTATTTTTGGAGCACATTTGGTAGAAAAGCGATCTATATTTTGGGCGGTCGAGAATTTTGATTCTTGGAGAAGATTCGGCGGCGGACCTATAGCGCCGATTTTAGCTTTTCTAGTCGTTCGGTGCTTCGAGGCGGTCCGGGTATTTTATTTTGAAGCACATTTGGCGAAAGCATGACCTATAACTCACGATTTTCGACTTTTCTAGTCGTGCGGTGCCACGGTGTATTAAAGCGATTTTTGTTTCTCGGGCGGTTGCTCGGCGTGACCTAGCTCACGATTTCAGCTTTTCTAGTCGTTCGGGGTTCGGAGTAGTCAGGGATTTTATTTTGAACACATTTGCGGCGTACCTATAGCTCATGATTTTCAGCTTTTCTAGTCATTCGGTGTGACCCGAGTCGTCAGAGTTTTTATTTTTCAAAGCACATTTGGCGGCGTGACCTATAGCTTCGATTTCACTTTTCTAGTCGTTCGGGGTTCTAGGAGTAGTCGGTATTTTATTTTTGAGCACATTTGCGGCGTACCTATAGCTCACGATTTTCAGCTTTTCTAGTCTTTCGGTGTGACGAGTCGTTCGGTTTTTATTTTGAAGCACATTTGGCGGCGTGACCTATAGCTCACGATTTGACTTTTCTAGTTGTTCGGGGTTCTGGGAGTAGTCAGGAGATTTTATTTTTGGAGCACATTTGGCGGCGTGACCTAGTGCTCACGATTTCCGCTTTCTAGTCGTTAAGGGGTTCGGGAGCAATCCGGGTATTTTATATTTTGGAGCAGTTTGGCGGCGTGAACTATAGCTCACGATTTTAAGTTTTCTAGTCGTTTTAAGGTTAAAGGGCAAGTTTGGGGATTTTTATTTTTGGAGCACATTTGGTAGAAGGCGATCTATATTTTGGAGCGGTCGAGGAATTTTAGTTCTTGGAAGATTCGGTGGCGGACATATAGCGCACAATTTTCGGCTTTTCTAGTCGTTAGGTGTTTCTAGGCGGTCCTTGTATTTTATTTTTGAAGCACATTTGTCGAGCGTGACCTATAACTCACGATTTGGCTTTTCTAGTCGTTCTGAGGTTCTGGAGCAATCCGGGTATTTTATATTTTGGAGCAGTTTGGCGGCAGGTGCCTATAGCTCACGATTTTCGGTTTTCTAGTCGTTTTAAGGTTAAAGGGCGGTTTGGGATTTTATTTTTGGAGCACATTTGGCGAAGGCGATCTATATTTTGGGCGGTCGAGGAATTTTGATTCTTGGAAGATTCGGTGGCGGACCTATAGCGCCGATTTTAGCTTTTACAGTCGTTCGGTGTTTCTGGCGGTCCGGGTATTTTATTTTAAAGCACATTTGGCCAAAGCATGACCTATAACTCACGATTTTCGACTTTTCTAGTCGTGCCGATGCCACGGTGTGTTCAAGCGATTTTTGTTTCTCGGGCGGTTGCTCGGCGTGACCTAGCTCACGATTTCAGCTTTTCTAGTCGTTCGGGGTTCGGGTAGTCGGGATTTTTATTTTGAACACATTTGCGGCGTACCTATAGCTCATGATTTTCAGCTTTTCTAGTCATTCGGTGTGACGAGTCGTCGGGGTTTTTATTTTCAAAGCACATTTGGCGGCGTGACCTATAGCTTACGATTTTAGCTTTTCTAGTCGTTCGGGGTTCAGGAGTAGTCGGGTATTTTATTTTGAGACACATTTGCGGCGTACCTATAGCTCACGATTTTCAGCTTTTCTAGTCTTTCGGTGTGACGAGTCGTTCGGGTTTTTATTTTTGAAGCACATTTGGCGGCGTGACCTATAGCTCACGATTTACGCTTTCTCTAGTTGTTCGGGGTTCTGGGTGTAGTCAGGGATTTTATTTTTGGAGCACATTTGGCGGCGTGACCTATAGCTCACGATTTCCGCTTTTCTAGTCGTTCGGGGTTCTGGGGGCAATCGGGTATTTTATATTTTGGAGCAATTGGTCGGCGTGAACTATAGCTCACGATTTTCGGTTTTCTAGTCGTTTAAGGTTAAAGGGCGGTTTGGGGATTTTATTTTTGAAGCACATTTGGCGGCGATCTATATTTTGGGCGATCGAGGAATTTTGATTCTTGGAGAAGATTCGGCGGCGGACCTATAGCGCCACGATTTTAGCTTTTCTAGTCGTTCGGTGTTTCAGGCGGTCGGGTATTTTATTTTTGAAGCACATTTGGCGGCATGACCTATATCTCACGATTTTCAGCTTTTCTAGTCGTGCGGTGCCACGGTGTATTTAAGCGATTTTTGTTTCTCGGGCGGTTGCTCGGCGTGACCTAGCTCACGATTTCAGCTTTCTAGTCGTTCGGGGTTCTGGGAGTAGTCAGGGATTTTATTTTGAACACATTTGCGGCGTACCTATAGCTCATGATTTTCAGCTTTTCTAGTCATTCGGTGTGACGAGTCGTCCGGGTTTTATTTTCAAAGCACATTTGGCGGCGTGACCTATAGCTTACGATTTCAGCTTTTCTAGTCGTTCGGTGTTTAGGGTAGTCGGTATTTTATTTTTGAACACTTTTGCGGCGTACCTATAGCTCACGATTTTCAGCTTTTCTAGTCTTTCGGTGTGACTAGAGTCGTTCAGGTTTTTTTAATTTTTGAAGCACATTTGGCCGAAGGCGTGACCTATAGCTCACGATTTCTGCTTTTCTAGTTGTTCCAGGGTTACCGGTGAAGTCCGGGGATTTTTATTTTTTGGAGCACATTTGGCGATGGCGTGACCTATAGCTCACGATTTGACTTTTCTAGTCGTTCACGGGGTTCTCGGAGCAATCCGGGTATTTTTATATTTTGGAGCAATTGGTCGGCGTGAACTATAGCTCACGATTTTCAGTTTTCTAGTCGTTTTAAGGTTAAAGGGCGGTTTGGGGATTTTATTTTTGGAGCACATTTGGCGAAAGGCGATCTATATTTTGGGCGATCGAGGAATTTTGATTCTTGGAGAAGATTCGGCGGCGGACATATAGCGCACAATTTTCAGCTTTTCTAGTCGTTCGGTGTTTCTAGGCGGTCCTTGTATTTTATTTTTGAAGCACATTTGTCGGGCGTGACCTATAACTCACGATTTGAGCTTTTCTAGTCGTTCGGGGTTCACGGAGCAATCCGGGTATTTTATATTTTGGAGCAGTTTGGTAAGCGGTACCCATAGCTCCACGATTATCGGTTTTCTAGTCGTTTTAAGGTTAAAGGGCGGTTTGGGGATTTTATTTTTGGAGCACATTTGGTAGAAAGGCGATCTATATTTTGGGCGGTCGAGAATTTTGATTCTTGGAAGATTCGGCGGCGGACCTATAGCGCCACGATTTTTAGCTTTTCTAGTCGTTCGGTGTTTCGAGGCGGTCGGGTATTTTATTTTTGAAGCACATTTGGCCCAAAGCATGACCTATAACTCACGATTTTCGACTTTTCTAGTCGTGCCGTGCCACGGTGTGTTAAACGATTTTTGTTTCTCGGGCGGTTGCTCGGCGTGACCTAGCTCACGATTTCAGCTTTTCTAGTCGTTCGGGGTTCGGAGTAGTCAGGGATTTTATTTTGAACACATTTGAAAGCGTACCTATAGCTCATGATTTTCAGCTTTTCTAGTCATTCGGTGTGACCCAGTCGTCGGGGTTTTTATTTTCAAAGCACATTTGGCGGCGTGACATATAGCTTACGATTTCAGCTTTTCTAGTCGTTCGGGGTTCTGGGAGTAGTCGGGTATTTTATTTTTGAACACATTTGCGGCGTACCTATAGCTCACGATTTTCAGCTTTTCTAGTCTTTCGGTGTGACGAGTCGTTCGAGGTTTTTATTTTTGAAGCACATTTGGCGGCGTGACCTATAGCTCACGATTTACGCTTTCTAGTTGTTCGGGGTTCGGGTGTAGTCAGGATTTTTATTTTGGAGCACATTTGGCGGCGTGACCTATAGCTCACGATTTCCGCTTTTCTAATCGTTCGGGGTTGCGGACAATCCGGGTATTTTATATTTTGGAGCAGGTGGTGGCGTGAACTATAGCTCACGATTTTTGGTTTTCTAGTCGTTTAAGGTTAAAGGGCGGTTTGGGGATTTTATTTTTGAAGCACATTTGGCGAAGGCGATCTATATTTTGGGCGGTCGAGGAATTTTGATTCTTGGAAGATTCGGTAAGCGGACCTATAGCGCACGATTTTAGCTTTTCTAGTCGTTCGGTGTTTCAGGCGGTCGGGTATTTTATTTTTTGAAGCACATTTGGCGAAAGCATGACCTATATCTCACGATTTTGGCTTTTCTAGTCGTGCGGTTGCCACGGTGTATTCAAGCGATTTTTGTTTCTCGGGCGGTTGCTCGGCGTGACCTAGCTCACGATTTCAGCTTTTCTAATCGTTCGGGGTTCTGGGAGTAGTCAGGGATTTTATTTTGAACACATTTGCGGCGTACCTATAGCTCATGATTTTCAGCTTTTCTAGTCATTCGGTGTGACGAGTCGTCGGGTTTTATTTTCAAAGCACATTTGGCGGCGTGACCTATAGCTTACGATTTCAGCTTTTCTAGTCGTTCGGGGTTCGGAGTAGTCCGGTATTTTATTTTTGAACACATTTGCGGCGTACCTATAGCTCACGATTTTCAGCTTTTCTAGTCTTTCGGTGTGACCCGAGTCGTTCGGGTTTTTATTTTTGAAGCACATTTGGCGGCGTGACCTATAGCTCACGATTTCAGCTTTTCTAGTTGTTCGGGGTTAGGGTAGTCAGGGATTTTATTTTTGGAGCACATTTGGCGGCGTGACCTATAGCTCACGATTTCCGCTTTTCTAGTCGTTCGGGGTTCTGGAGCAATCGGGTATTTTATATTTTGGAGCAATTTGGCGGCGTGAACTATAGCTCACGATTTTCAGTTTTCTAGTCGTTTAAGGTTAAAGGGCGGTTTGGGGATTTTTATTTTTGGAGCACATTTGGCGAAAGGCGATCTATATTTTGGAGCGATCGAGGAATTTTAGTTCTTGGAGAAGATTCGGCGGCGGACATATAGCGCCGATTTTCGGCTTTTCTAGTCGATTACGGTGTTTCTAGGCGGTCCTTGTATTTTATTTTTGAAGCACATTTGTCGGGCGTGACCTATAACTCACGATTTGACTTTTCTAGTCGTTCTGGGGTTCACGAGCAATCGGGTATATTTATATTTTGGAGCAGTTTGGCGAAAGCAGGACCTATAGCTCACGATTTTCAGTTTTCTAGTCGTTTAAGGTTAAAGGGCGGTTTGGGGATTTTTATTTTTGGAGCACATTTGGTAGAAGGCGATCTATATTTTGGGCGATCGAGGAATTTTGATTCTTGGAGAAGATTCGGTAAGCGGACCTATAGCGCCCGATTTTAGCTTTTCTAGTCGTTCGGTGTTTCAGGCGGTCGGGTATTTTATTTTTGAAGCACATTTGGCGAAAGCATGACCTATATCTCACGATTTTCGACTTTTCTAGTCGTGCTAGTGCCACCGGTGTGTTCAAGCGATTTTTGTTTCTCGGGCGGTTGCTCGGCGTGACCTAGCTCACGATTTGACTTTTCTAGTCGTTCGGGGTTCTGGGAGTAGTCAGGGATTTTATTTTGAACACATTTGCGGCGTACCTATAGCTCATGATTTTCAGCATTTCTAGTCATTCGGTGTGACCGAGTCGTCGGGTTTTATTTTCAAAGCACATTTGGCGGCGTGACCTATAGCATCGATTTCAGCTTTTCTAGTCGTTCGGGTTCTGGAGTAGTCCGGTATTTTTATTTTGAGACACATTTGCGAAAGCGTACCTATAGCTCACGATTTTCAGCTTTTCTAGTCTTTCGGTGTGACAGTCGTTCGGGTTTTTATTTTGAAGCACATTTGGCGGCGTGACCTATAGCTCACGATTTCAGCTTTTCTAGTTGTTCGGGGTTCTGGGTGTAGTCAGGGGATTTTATTTTTGGAGCACATTTGGCGGCGTGACCTATAGCTCACGATTTGACTTTTCTAATCGTTCTGAGTTCTGGGAGCAATCCGGGTATTTTATATTTTGGAGCAATTGGCGGCGTGAACTATAGCTCACGATTTTCAGTTTTCTAGTCGTTTAAGGTTAAAGGGCGGTTTGGGGATTTTTATTTTTGGAGCACATTTGGTGAAAAGGCGATCTATATTTTGGAGCGATCGAGGAATTTTAGTTCTTGGAGAAGATTCGACGGCGGACATATAGCGCAATTTTCAGCTTTTCTAGTCGTTAGGTGTTTCTAGGCGGTCCTTGTATTTTATTTTTGAAGCACATTTGTAGGAGGCGTGACCTAGCTCACGATTTCAGCTTTCTAGTCGTTTGGGTTCTGGGAGTAGTCGGGATTTTTATTTTGAACACATTTGCGGCGTACCTATAGCTCATGATTTTCAGCTTTTCTAGTCATTCGGTGTGACGAGTCGTCAAGTTTTTATTTTCAAAGCACATTTGGCGGCGTGACCTATAACGATTTCAGCTTTTCTAGTCGTTCGGGGTTCGGAGTAGTCCGGGTATTTTATTTTGAACACATTTGCGGCGTACCTATAGCTCACGATTTTCAGCTTTTCTAGTCTTTCGGTGTGACGAGTCGTTCGGGTTTTTATTTTTGAGCACATTTGGCGGCGTGACCTATAGCTCACGATTTGACTTTTCTAGTTGTTCGGGGTTCGGGTAGTCAGGAGATTTTTATTTTGGAGCACATTTGGCGGCGTGACCTAGTGCTCACGATTTCCGCTTTTCTAGTCGTTAAGGGTTCGGAGCAATCCGGGTATTTTATATTTTGGAGCAGTTTGGCGGCGTGAACTATAGCTCACGATTTTAAGTTTTCTAGTCGTTTTAAGGTTAAAGGGCAAGTTTGGGGATTTTTATTTTTGGAGCACATTTGGTAGAAAGGCGATCTATATTTTGGGCGATCGAGAATTTTAGTTCTTGGAGAAGATCGGCGGCGGACATATAGCGCTAATTTTCAGCTTTTCTAGTCGTTCGGTGTTTCTAGGCGGTCCTTGTATTTTATTTTTGAAGCACATTTGTCGGGGCGTGACCTATAACTCACGATTTCGGCTTTTCTAGTCTTCTGGGGTTCAGGAGCAATCCGGGTATTTTATATTTTGGAGCAGTTTGGCGGCAGTGCCTATAGCTCACGATTTTCAGTTTTCTAGTCGTTTTAAGGTTAAAGGGCGGTTTGGGGATTTTATTTTTGGAGCACATTTGGCGAAAGATCTATATTTTGGGCGATCGAGGATTTTGATTCTTGGAGAAGATTCGGCGGCGGACCTATAGCGCCGATTTTAGCTTTTACGGTGGTTCGGTGTTTCTGGCGGTCGGGTATTTTATTTTAAAGCACATTTGGCCAAAGCATGACCTATAACTCACGATTTTCGGCTTTTCTAGTCGTGCCGTGCCACCGGTGTGTTAAACGATTTTTGTTTCTCGGGCGGTTGCTCGGCGTGACCTAGCTCACGATTTCAGCTTTCTAGTCGTTTCGGGGTTCGGGTAGTCAGGGATTTTATTTTGAACACATTTGCGGCGTACCTATAGCTCATGATTTTCAGCTTTTCTAGTCATTCGGTGTGACCAGTCGTCGGGGTTTTATTTTCAAAGCACATTTGGCGGCGTGACCTATAGCTCACGATTTTAGCTTTTCTAGTCGTTCGGGGTTCGGAGTAGTCAGGGTATTTTTATTTTGAACACATTTCTTAAGCGTACCTATAGCTCACGATTTTCAGCTTTTCTAGTCTTTCGGTGTGACTAGAGTCGTTCGAGTTTTTATTTTTGAAGCACATTTGGCGGCGTGACCTATAGCTCACGATTTACCTTTTCTAGTTGTTCTAGGGTTCGGTGTAGTCAGGATTTTTATTTTTGGAGCACATTTGGCGGCGTGACCTATAGCTCACGATTTCGCTTTTCTAGTCGTTCGGGGTTCAGGAGCAATCGGGTATTTTATATTTTGGAGCAGGTGGTGGCGTGAACTATAGCTCACGATTTTCAGTTTTCTAGTCGTTTTAAGGTTAAAGGGCGGTTTGGGGATTTTTATTTTTGGAGCACATTTGGCGGCGATCTATATTTTGGGCGGTCGAGAATTTTGATTCTTGGAAGATTCGACGGCGGACATATAGCGCACAATTTTCAGCTTTTCTAGTCGTTCGGTGTTTCTAGGCGGTCCTTGTATTTTATTTTTGAAGCACATTTGTCGGGCGTGACCTATAACTCACGATTTGACTTTTCTAGTCGTTCTGGGGTTCTAGGAGCAATCCGGGTATTTTATATTTTGGAGCAGTTTGGGCAGCGGTACCCATAGCTCACGATTTTCTTTTTCTAGTCGTTTTAAGGTTAAAGGGCGGTTTGGGATTTTTATTTTTGGAGCACATTTGGCGGAAAGATCTATATTTTGGGCGGTCGAGAATTTTGATTCTTGGAAGATTGACGGCGGACCTATAGCGCCACGATTTTAGCTTTTCTAGTCGTTAGGTGTTTCAGGCGGTCCGGGTATTTTATTTTTGAAGCACATTTGGCCAAAGCATGACCTATAACTCACGATTTTCAGCTTTTCTAGTCGTGCAGTGCCACCGGTGTATTCAAGCGATTTTTGTTTCTCGGGCGGTTGCTCGGCGTGACCTAGCTCACGATTTCAGCTTTTCTAGTCGTTTGGGGTTACGGAGTAGTCAGGGATTTTTATTTTCGGAACACATTTAGAAAGCGTACCTATAGCTCATGATTTTCAGCTTTTCTAGTCATTCGGTGTGACCCAGTCGTCGGGGTTTTTATTTTCAAAGCACATTTGGCGGCGTGACATATAGCTACGATTTCAGCTTTTCTAGTCGTTCGGGTTCTGGGAGTAGTCGGGTATTTTTATTTTGAACACATTTGCGGCGTACCTATAGCTCACGATTTTCAGCTTTTCTAGTCTTTCGGTGTGACGAGTCGTTCGAGGTTTTTATTTTTGAAGCACATTTGGCGGCGTGACCTATAGCTCACGATTTACTGCTTTTCTAGTTGTTCGAGGGTTACGGTGTAGTCAGGGATTTTATTTTTGGAGCACATTTGGCGGCGTGACCTATAGCTCACGATTTCCGCTTTTCTAGTCGTTCGGGGTTCTGGGAGCAATCCGGGTATTTTATATTTTGGAGCAATTGGTGGCGTGAACTATAGCTCACGATTTTCAGTTTTCTAGTCGTTTTAAGGTTAAAGGGCGGTTTGGGGATTTTTATTTTTGAAGCACATTTGGCGAAAAGGCGATCTATATTTTGGGCGATCGGGAATTTTGATTCTTGGAAGATTCGGCGGCGGACCTATAGCGCCACGATTTTAGCTTTTCTAGTCGTTCGGTGTTTCCGGGCGGTCGGGTATTTTATTTTTGAAGCACATTTGGCGAAAGCATGACCTATATCTCACGATTTTCGGCTTTTCTAGTCGTGCGGTGCCACGGTGTAATCCGGCGATTTTTGTTTCTCGGGCGGTTGCTCGGCGTGACCTAGCTCACGATTTCAGCTTTTCTAGTCGTTTGGGGTTCGGGGTAGTCAGGGATTTTATTTTTGAACACATTTGCGGCGTACCTATAGCTCATGATTTTCAGCTTTTCTAGTCATTCGGTGTGACCAGTCGTCGGGTTTTATTTTCAAAGCACATTTGGCGGCGTGACCTATAGCTTACGATTTCAGCTTTTCTAGTCGTTCGGTGTTCTGGAGTAGTCGGGTATTTTATTTTTGACACTTTTGCGGCGTACCTATAGCTCACGATTTTCAGCTTTTCTAGTCTTTCGGTGTGACTAGAGTCGTTCAGGTTTTTATTTTTGAAGCACATTTGGCGGCGTGACCTATAGCTCACGATTTACCTTTTCTAGTTGTTCGGGGTTCTGGGTGAAGTCAGGGATTTTTATTTTTGGAGCACATTTGGCGATGGCGTGACCTATAGCTCACGATTTCAGCTTTTCTAGTCGTTCAGGGGTTCGGACAATCGGGTATTTTTATATTTTGGAGCAATTGGTCGGCGTGAACTATAGCTCACGATTTTCAGTTTTCTAGTCGTTTAAGGTTAAAGGGCGGTTTGGGGATTTTATTTTTGGAGCACATTTGGCGAAGGCGATCTATATTTTGGGCGGTCGAGAATTTTGATTCTTGGAAGATTCGGCGGCGGACATATAGCGCTAATTTTCAGCTTTTCTAGTCGTTCGGTGTTTCTAGGCGGTCCTTGTATTTTATTTTTGAAGCACATTTGTCGGAGCGTGACCTATAACTCACGATTTGACTTTTCTAGTCGTTCTGAGTTCTGGAGCAATCCGGGTATTTTATATTTTGGAGCAGTTTGGCGGCGGTACCCATAGCTCACGATTTTCAGTTTTCTAGTCGTTTTAAGGTTAAAGGGCGGTTTGGGATTTTTATTTTTGGAGCACATTTGGCGAAAAGGCGATCTATATTTTGGGCGATCGAGGAATTTTGATTCTTGGAAGATTCGGCGGCGGACCTATAGCGCCGATTTTAGCTTTTCTAGTCGTTCGGTGTTTCAGGCGGTCGGGTATTTTATTTTTGAAGCACATTTGGCCCAAAGCATGACCTATAACTCACGATTTTCGGCTTTTCTAGTCGTGCAGTGCCCGGTGTGTTAAACGATTTTTGTTTCTCGGGCGGTTGCTCGGCGTGACCTAGCTCACGATTTCAGCTTTCTAGTCGTTTTCGGGGTTCTGGAGTAGTCAGGGATTTTATTTTGAACACATTTGCGGCGTACCTATAGCTCATGATTTTCAGCTTTTCTAGTCATTCGGTGTGACCCGAGTCGTCGGGGTTTTATTTTCAAAGCACATTTGGCGGCGTGACATATAGCTTACGATTTCAGCTTTCTAGTCGTTCGGGGTTAGGAGTAGTCGGGTATTTTATTTTTGAGACACATTTGCGGCGTACCTATAGCTCACGATTTTCAGCTTTTCTAGTCTTTCGGTGTGACGGTCGTTCGGGTTTTTATTTTTGAAGCACATTTGGCGGCGTGACCTATAGCTCACGATTTACGCTTTTCTAGTTGTTCGAGGTTCTGGGGTGTAGTCAGGAGATTTTATTTTGGAGCACATTTGGCGGCGTGACCTATAGCTCACGATTTCCGCTTTTCTAGTCGTTACGGGGTTCAAGAGCAATCCGGGTATTTTATATTTTGGAGCAATTGGTCGGCGTGAACTATAGCTCACGATTTTCAGTTTTCTAGTCGTTTTAAGGTTAAAGGGCGGTTTGGGGATTTTATTTTTTGAAGCACATTTGGTAGAAAGGCGATCTATATTTTGGGCGATCGAGAATTTTGATTCTTGGAAGATTCGGCGGCGGACCTATAGCGCCGCGATTTTTAGCTTTTCTAGTCGTTCGGTGTTTCGAGGCGGTCCGGGTATTTTATTTTTGAAGCACATTTGGCGGCATGACCTATATCTCGATTTTCGACTTTTCTAGTCGTGCGATGCCACCGGTGTATTCAAGCGATTTTTGTTTCTCGGGCGGTTGCTCGGCGTGACCTAGCTCACGATTTCAGCTTTTCTAGTCGTTCGGGGTTAGGGTAGTCAGGGGATTTTATTTTCGGAACACATTTGCGGCGTACCTATAGCTCATGATTTTCAGCTTTTCTAGTCATTCGGTGTGACCCAGTCGTCGGGTTTTATTTTCAAAGCACATTTGGCGGCGTGACCTATAGCTACGATTTCAGCTTTTCTAGTCGTTCGGGGTTCGGAGTAGTCGGGTATTTTATTTTTGACACATTTGCGGCGTACCTATAGCTCACGATTTTCAGCTTTTCTAGTCTTTCGGTGTGACGAGTCGTTCGGGTTTTTATTTTGAAGCACATTTGGCGGCGTGACCTATAGCTCACGATTTGAGCTTTTCTAGTTGTTCGGGGTTCGGGTAGTCAGGGATTTTTATTTTGGAGCACATTTGGCGGCGTGACCTATAGCTCACGATTTCCGCTTTTCTAGTCGTTACGGGTTCTGAGCAATCCGGGTATTTTATATTTTGGAGCAGTTTGGCGGCGTGAACTATAGCTCACGATTTTCAGTTTTCTAGTCGTTTAAGGTTAAAGGGCGGTTTGGGGATTTTTATTTTTGGAGCACATTTGGTAGAAAAGCAGTCTATATTTTGGGCGATCGAGGAATTTTAGTTCTTGGAAGATTCGGCGGCGGACATATAGCGCCACGATTTTCGGCTTTTCTAGTCGTTAGGTGTTTCTAGGCGGTCCTTGTATTTTATTTTTGAAGCACATTTGTAAGGCGTGACCTATAACTCACGATTTGACTTTTCTAGTCGTTCGGGGTTCACGGAGCAATCCGGGTATATTTATATTTTGGAGCAGTTTGGCAGCAGGACCTATAGCTCGATTTTCAGTTTTCTAGTCGTTTTAAGGTTAAAGGGCGGTTTGGGGATTTTTATTTTTGAACACATTTGGTAGAAAAGGTGATCTATATTTTGGGCGATCGAGAATTTTGATTCTTGGAAGATTCGGCGGCGGACCTATAAGCGCCACGATTTTAGCTTTTCTAGTCGTTCGGTGTTTCAGGCGGTCCGGGTATTTTATTTTTGAAGCACATTTGGCGAAAGCATGACCTATATCTC
Source organism: Bonia amplexicaulis (assembly GCA_036346245.1). NCBI lineage: Eukaryota > Viridiplantae > Streptophyta > Magnoliopsida > Poales > Poaceae > Bonia > Bonia amplexicaulis. Next base: position 22,886 of record JAYGGG010000928.1, read on the forward strand.
ACGATTTTCAGCTTTTCTAGTCGTGCCGATGCTGCCGGTGTATTCCAAACGATTTTTGTTTCTCGGGCGGTTGCTCGGCGTGACCTAGCTCACGATTTCGGCTTTTCTAGTCGTTTCGGGGTTCGGAGTAGTCAGGGATTTTTATTTTGAACACATTTGCGGCGTACCTATAGCTCATGATTTTCAGCTTTTCTAGTCATTCGGTGTGACCGAGTCGTCGGGTTTTTATTTTCATAGCACATTTGGCGGCGTGACCTATAGCTTACGATTTCAGCTTTTCTAGTCGTTCGGGGTTAGGGTAGTCCGGTATTTTATTTTTGAGCACATTTGCGGCGTACCTATAGCTCACGATTTTCAGCTTTTCTAGTCTTTACGGTGTGACGAGTCGTTCGAGTTTTTATTTTGAAGCACATTTGGCGGCGTGACCTATAGCTCACGATTTCAGCTTTCTAGTTGTTCGGGGTTACGGTGTAGTCAGGGATTTTTATTTTTGGAGCACATTTGGCGGCGTGACCTATAGCTCACGATTTCACTTTTCTAGTCGTTCTGAGGTTACGAGCAATCCGGGTATTTTTATATTTTGGAGCAATTGGTAAGCGTGAACTATAGCTCACGATTTTCAGTTTTCTAGTCGTTTTAAGGTTAAAGGGCGGTTTGGGGATTTTTATTTTTGGAGCACATTTGGTAGGCGAGCGTCTATATTTCTATATTTTGGACATATAGCGCAATTTTCGGCTTTTCTAGTCGTTCGGTAGTTCTTGAACAATCGGGTATATTTATATTTTGGAGCATTTGGCGAGCAGGACCTATAGCTCACGATTTTTCAGTTTTCTAGATTTCGTTTTGCGGACAATCGGGTATATTTATATTTTGGAGCAGTTTGGCAAAGCAGGACCTATAGCTCACGATTTTCAGTTTTTAGTCGTTTAAGGTTTTGGGGATTTTATTTTTGAACATTTGGTAGAGGCGATCTATATTTTGGGCGATCGAGGAATTTTGATTCTTGGAAGATTCGGTGGCGGACCTATAGCGCCGCGATTTTTAGCTTTTCTAGTCGTTCGGTGTTTCAGGCGGTCGGGTATTTTATTTTTGAAGCACATTTGGCGGCATGACCTATATCTCACGATTTTCGACTTTTCTAGTCGTGCCGGTGCCACCGGTGTATTCAAGCGATTTTTGTTTCTCGGGCGGTTGCTCGGCGTGACCTAGCTCACGATTTCAGCTTTTCTAGTCGTTCGGGGTTCTGGGGTAGTCAGGATTTTATTTTGAACACATTTGCGGCGTACCTATAGCTCATGATTTTCAGCTTTTCTAGTCATTCGGTGTGACCCAGTCGTCGGGTTTTTATTTTCATAGCACATTTGGCGGCGTGACCTATAGCTTCGATTTCAGCTTTTCTAGTCGTTCGGGGTTCTGGGAGTAGTCGGGTATTTTATTTTTCGGAGGACATTTGCGGCGTACCTATAGCTCACGATTTTCAGCTTTTCTAGTCTTTCGGTGTGACAGTCGTTCGGGTTTTTATTTTTGAAGCACATTTGGCGGCGTGACCTATAGCTCACGATTTCGACTTTTCTAGTTGTTCGGGTTTAGGAGTAGTCAGGGATTTTTATTTTGGAGCACATTTGGATGGCGTGACCTATAGCTCACGATTTGACTTTTCTAGTCGTTCGGGGTTCTCGGAGCAATCCGGGTATTTTATATTTTGGAGCAGTTTGGCGGCGTGAACTATAGCTCACGATTTTCAGTTTTCTAGTCGTTTTAAGGTTAAAGGGCGGTTTGGGGATTTTATTTTTGGAGAACATTTGGTAGAAAAATGATCTATATTTTGGGCGATCGAAATTTTAGTTCTTGGAGATTCGGTAAGCGGACATGTAGCGCACAATTTTAGCTTTTCTAGTCGTTAGGTGTTTCTAGGCGGTCCTTGTATTTTATTTTTGAAGCACATTTGTCGGGCGTGACCTATAACTCACGATTTGACTTTTCTAGTCGTTCTGGAGTTCTGGAGCAATCCGGGTATTTTATATTTTGGAGCAGTTTGGCGAAAGCAGGACCTATAGCTCACGATTTTCAGTTTTCTAGTCGTTTTAAGGTTAAAGGGCGGTTTGGGATTTTTATTTTTGGAGCACATTTGGTAGAAAGCGATCTATATTTTGGGCGATCGAGGAATTTTGATTCTTGGAGAAGATTCGGTGAGCGGGCCTATAGCGCCGATTTTAGCTTTTCTAGTCGTTACGGTGTTTCGGAGGCGGTCCGATATTTTATTTTTGAAGCACATTTGGCGAAAGCATGACCTATAACTCACGATTTTCGGCTTTTCTAGTCGTGCGGTGCCACCGGTGTGTTCAAACGATTTTTGTTTCTCGGGCGGTTGCTCGGCGTGACCTAGCTCACGATTTCGGCTTTTCTAGTCGTTCGGGGTTCTGGGGTAGTCAGGATTTTATTTTGAACACATTTGCGGCGTACCTATAGCTCATGATTTTCAGCTCTTCTAGTCATTCGGTGTGACCAGTCGTCCGGGTTTTTATTTTCAAAGCACATTTGGCGGCGTGACCTATAACTTACGATTTCAGCTTTTCTAGTCGTTCGGGGTTCTGGAGTAGTCGGGTATTTTTATTTTGAACACATTTGCGAAGCGTACCTATAGCTCACGATTTTCGACTTTTCTAGTATTTCGGTGTGACCCAGTCGTTCGGGTTTTTATTTTTGAAGCACATTTGGCGGCGTGACCTATAGCTCACGATTTACGCTTTCTAGTTATTCGGGGTTAGGGGTAGTCAGGGATTTTATTTTGGAGCACATTTGGCGGCGTGACCTATAGCTCACGATTTGAGCTTTTCTAATCGTTCCGTCGTTAAGACAATCGGGTATTTTATATTTTGGAGCAGTTTGGCGGCGTGACCTATAGCTCACGATTTCAGCTTTTCTAGTCGTTCGAGGTTCTGGGAGTAGTCAGGGTTTTATTTTCGGAACACATTTGGCGGCGTGACCTATAGCTCACGATTTCAGTTTTTCTAGGCGTTGCGGGGTTATAGGAGCAATCCGGGTATTTTTATATTTTGGAACAGATTTGGCCGAAAACGTGACCTACCGCTCACGATTTTCGTTTTTTTCTAGTCGTTTTAAGGTTAGAAGGCCACTTTGGTGATTTTTAATTTTTGGAGCACATTTGGTAGAAGGCGTCTATATTTTGGGCGGTCGAGGAATTTTGATTCTTGGGAAGATTCGGTGGCGGACATATAGCTCACGATTTTCAGCTTTTCTAGTCGTTCGGTGTTACGAGCGTCCGGGTATTTTATTTTGAAGCACATTTGGTGGCGTGACCTATAGCTCACGATTTCGGCTTTTCTAATCGTTCGAGTTTCGGGTAGTCAGGGATTTTATTATTCGGGCGATTTGGCGGCGTGACCTATAGCTCACGATTTTAGCTTTTCTAGTCGTTACGTGGTTCAAAACAATCCGGCTATTTTATATTTTGGAGCAATTTGGCGGCGTGACCTATAGCTCACGATTTTCGAGTTTTCTAGTCGTTTAAGGTTAAAGGGCGGTTTGGGGATTTTTATTTTTGGAGCACATTTGGCGAATGGCGATCTATATTTCGGCGGTCGAGAATTTTGATTCTTGGAAAGATTCGGTGGCGGATCTATAGCGCCGATTTTCAGCTTTTGTAGTCGTTCGGTGTTTCTAGGCGGTCGGGTATTTTTATTTTTGAAGCACATTTGGCAGAAAGCATGACCTATAACTCACGATTTTCGGCTTTTCTAGTCGTGCCGGTGTTACGGTGTATTAAGCGATTTTTGTTTCTCGGGCGGTTGGCGGCGTGACCTATAGCTCACGATTTCGGCTTCTCTAGTCGTTACGTGGTTACGAAGCAATCGGCTATTTTATATTTTGGAGCAATTTGGCAGCAGGACCTATAGCTCACGATTTTCCGTTTTCTAGTCGTTTTAAGGTTAAAGGGCGGTTTGGGTATTTTATTTTTGGAGCACATTTGGTAGAAAAGGCGGTCTATATTTTGAAGCGATCGAGAATTTTGGTTCTTGGAAGATCGGCGAAAGTGGACATATAGCGCCCGATTTTCAGCTTTTCTAGTCGTTACGATGTTTGAGGCGGTCCTTGTATTTTATTTTTGAAGCACATTTGGCGAAAGCATGACCTATAACTCACGATTTTCGGCTTTTCTAGTCGTGCCGTGTTACCGGTGTATTAGGCGATTTTTGTTTCTTGAGCGGTTGCTCGGGCGTGACCAATAGCTCACGATTTCCGCTTTTCTAATCGTTCGGGTTTCGGGTAGTCAGGGATTTTATTTTCGAACACATTTGCGGCGTACCTATAGCTCACGATTTTCAGCTTTTCTAGACATTAGGTGTTTCAGTCGTTCGGGTTTTTTTTTTTGAAGCACATTTGGCGGCGTGACCAATAGCTCACGGTTTCGACTTTTCTAGTCGTTCGGGGTTCTGGAGTAGTCAGAGGATTTTATTTTGAACACATATCTAAAGCGCACCTATAGCTCACGGTTTCGTCTTTTCTAGTCGTTCGGTGTTACAGTCGTCGGGTATTTTAATTTTGAGCACATTTGGTGGCGTGACCTATAGCTCACGATTTGACTTTTCTAATAATTCTGGGGTTACAGAGTAGTCAGAATTTTATTTTTGAACACATTTGGCGGCGTGACCTATAGCTCACGATTTGAGCTTTTCTAGTCGTTCTGAGGGTTCACGGAGCAATCCGGGTATTTTATATTTTGGAGCAGTTTGGCGAAATCGTGACCTATAGCTCACGATTTTCAGGTTTTCTAGTCGTTTTAAGGTTAAAGGGCGGTTTGGGGTTTTTATTTTTGGAGCACATTTGGCGAAAGGCGATCTATATTTTGGAGCGATCGAGAATTTTGATTCTTGGAAGATTCGGGTGGCGGACCTATAGCGCGATTTTCAGCTTTCTAGTCGTTAGGTGATTCTAGGCGGTCCTTGTATTTTTATTTTTGAAGCACATTTGGCGAAAGCATGACCTATAACTCACGATTTTCAACTTTTCTAGTCGTGCAGTGTTGGGTGTATTAAACGATTTTTGTTTCTTAGGGCGATTTGCTCGGGCGTGACCAATAGCTCACGATTTCCGCTTTTCTAGTCGTTGGGGTTCGGAGTAGTCAGGGATTTTTATTTTTGACACATTGCGAAAGTGTACCTATAGCTCACGATTTTCGGCTTTTCTAGTCATTAGGTGTTACAGTCGTTCGGGTTTTTATTTTGAAACACATTTGGCGAAAGGGTGACCTTTAGCTCACGATTTCAGCTTTTCTAGTCGTTAAGTGGTGGGGGTAGTCAGGGATTTTATTTTTGAGCACATTCTGAAAGCGTGCCTATAGCTCACGATTTTCGGGTTTTCTAGTCGTTACGGTGTCACGAGTTGTCGGGTATTTTTATTTTTGAGCACATTTGGTGGCGTGACCTATAGCTCACGATTTCGGCTTTTCAATCGTTCGTGGTTCTGGGAGCAATCCGGGTATTTTTATATTTTGGAGCAGATTTGGTGGCGTGACTGTAGCTCACGATTTTTAGTTTTCTAGTCGTTTTAAGGTTAAAGGGCGGTTTGGGGATTTTTATTTTTGGAGCACATTTGGTAGAAAGGCGATCTATATTTTGGGCGATCGAGGGTTTTGATTCTTGGAAGATTCGGACGGCGGACATATAGCGCGATTTCGACTTTTCTCGTCGTTAGGTGTTTCTAGGCGGTCCTTGTATTTTATTTTTGAAGCACATTTGGCGAAAGCATGACCTATAACTCACGATTTTCGACTTTTCTAGTCGTGCCAGTGTTACGGTGTATTCAAGCGATTTTTGTTTCTCGGGCGGTTGCTCGGGCGTGACCTATAGCTCACGATCTCGGCTTTCTAGTCTTTCTGGGGTTTGGGGTAGTCAGAGATTTTTATTTTGGGACACATTTGCGGCGTACCTATAGCTCACGATTTTCAGCTTTTCTAGGCATTAGGTGTTTCAGTCGTTCGGGTTTTATTTTGAGCACATTTGGCGGCGTGACCAATAGCTCACGATTTGAGCTTTTCTAATCGTTCGAGGTTCTAGGGTAGTCAGGGATTTTACTTTCGGGCGATTTGGTCGGCGTGACCTATAGCTCACAATTTCAGCTTTTCTAGTCGTTACATAGTTCTGGAACAATCCGGGTATTTTATATTTTGGAGCAATTTGGTAAGCGTGACCTATAGCTCACGATTTTCAGTTTTCTAGTCGTTTTAAGGTTAAAGGGCGGTTTGGGGATTTTTATTTTTGGAGCACATTTGGTAGAAAAGCGGTCTATATTTTGTAGCGATCGAGAATTTTGATTCTTGGAGAAGATTCGGTAAGCGGACATATAGCGCACGATTTTCAGCTTTTCTAGTCGTTACGGTGTTTCTAGGCGGTCCTTGTATTTTATTTTTGAAGCACATTTGGCGAAAGCATGACCTATAACTCACGATTTTCAACTTTTCTAGTCGTGCCGGTGTTACGGTGTATTAAGCGATTTTTGTTTCTTGGGCGGTTTGCTCGGGCGTGACCAATAGCTCACGATTTCCGCTTTTCTAGTCGTGCAGGGGTTCGGAGTAGTCAGGGATTTTTATTTTCGAGCACATTTGCGAAAGTGTACCTATAGTGACGATTTTCAGCTTTTCTAGTCATTCGGTGTTACAGTCGTTCGGGTTTTTATTTTGAAACACATTTGGCGAAAGAGTGACCTTTAGCTCACGATTTCAGCTTTCTAGTCGTTAGTGGTTCGGAGTAGTCAAGGATTTTTATTTTGAGACACATTTAAAGCGCACCTATAGCTCATGATTTTCGGGTTTTCTAGTCGTTCGGGGTTGCGGGTAGTCAGGGAGTTTTTATTTTCGGGCGGTTGGCGGCGTGACCTATAGCTCACGATTTCAGCTTTTCTAGTCGTTCGTGGTTGCGGACAATCGGGTATTTTTATATTTTGGAGCAGTTTGGCGGCGTGACCTCTGACTCACAATTTTCAGTTTTCTAGTCGTTTTAAGGTTAAAGGGCGGTTTGGGGATTTTTATTTTTGGAGCACATTTGGTAGAAAAGGCGTCTATATTTTGGGCGATCGAGGAATTTTGATTCTTGGAAGATTAAATCGGTGGCGGACGTATAGCGCCACGATTTTCAGCTTTTCTAGTCGTTCGGTGTTTCTAGGCGGTCGGGTATTTTATTTTTGAAGCACATTTGGCGAAAGCATGACCTAAAACTCACGATATTGACTTTTCTAGTCGTGCGGTGTTCGGTGTATTCCGGCGATTTTTGTTTCTCGGGCGGTTGCTCGGGCGTGACCTATAGCTCACGATCTCGGCTTTTCTAGTCGTTCGGGGTTCTGGGAGGTCGAGGGATTTTTATTTTGAACACATTTGCGGCGTACCTATAGCTCACGATTTTCAGGTTTTCTAGTCGTTCGGTGTTACCGGGGTTGTCCGTGTATTTTTATTTTGAGCACATTTGGTGGCGTGACCTATAGCTCACGATTTCAGCTTTTCTAGTCGTTCAGGGTTCTGGGTAGTCAAGGATTTTTATTTTCGGATGATTTGGCGGCGCGACCTATAGCTCACGATTTCGACTTTTTAGTCGTTACATGGTTCGAGACAATCGGGTATTTTTGTATTTTGGAGCAGTTTGGCGAAAACATGACCTATAGCTCCACGATTTTCAGTTTTCTAGTCGTTTTAAGGTTAAAGGGCGGTTTAGGGATTTTATTTTTGGAGCACATTTGGCGAAAAGTGGTCTATATTTTGAAGCGATCGAGAATTTTGATTCTTGGAAGATTCGACCGGCGGACATATAGCGCACGATTTTCAACTTTCTAGTCGTTACGGTGTTTCTAGGCGGTCCTTGTATTTTATATTTTGAAGCACATTTGGCGAAAGCATGACCTATAACTCACGATTTTCGACTTTTCTAGTCGTGCGGTGTTCTGGGTGTATTCAAGCGATTTTTGTTTCTTAGGGCGGTTTGCTCGGGCGTGACCTCTGACTCAAGATTTCAGCTTTTCTAGTCGTTCGGAGTTCAGGAGTAGTCAGGGATTTTATTTTTGAGCACATTCTTGCGGCGTACCTATAGCTCACGATTTTCAGCTTTTCTAGTCATTCGGTGTTACAGTCGTTCGGGTTTTATTTTTGAAACATATTTGGCGAAAGAGTGACCTATAGCTCACGATTTTAACTTTTCTAGTCGTTCGGTAGAAGCAGGGGTAGTCAAAGATTTTTATTTTTGAACACATTTCTGCGTTTTATTCTTGGAGCACATTAATACAGCGTACCTATAGCTCACGATTTCGGGTTTTCTAGTCGTTCGGTGTTACGAGTTGTCCGGGTATTTTATTTTTGAAGCACATTTGGTGGCGTGACCTATAGCTCACGATTTTGACTTTTCTAGTCGTTCGAGGTTCTGGGAGTAGTCTCGGGATTTTTATTTTTCGAGACGATTTGTAGAAAGCGCGACCTATAGCTCACAATTTCATCTTTTTGAGTCGTTCGTGGTTACGGAGCAATCCGGGTATTTTATATTTTGGAAAGATTTGGTGGCGTGACCTAGAGCTCACGATTTTCAGTTTTCTAGTCGTTTAAGGTGAAAAGGGCGGTTTGGGGATTTTTATTTTTGGAGCACATTTGGTAGAAAGATTGATCTATATTTTGGAGCGATCGAGAATTTTTATTCTTGGAGAAGATTCGGTGAGCGGACGTATAGCGCCACGATTTTCAGCTTTTCTAGTCGTTTGGCGGCGTGACCTATAGCTCACGATTTTCGATTTTCTAATCGTTTAAGGTTAAAGGCGATTTGAGATTTTATTTTGGAGCACATTTGGCGAAGGCGTCTATATTTTGGGCGGTCGGTGATTCTTGGAGAAGGTCGGGTGGCGGACCTATAGCGCGATTTTCGGCTTTTCTAGTCGTTCGGTGATTCAAGCGGTCCTTGTATTTTATTTTTGAAGCATTTGCGAAACTTGACCTATAACTCACGATTTTCGGCTTTTCTAGTCGGGCAGATGTTGCCGGTGTATTATTTTTGTTTTCAGGCGATTTGCTCGGCGTGACCTATAGTTCATAATTTGCTTTCTAGTCGTTCTGGGGTTCTCGGTGCAATCCGGGTATTTTATATTTTGGAGCAATTTGGTAAGCAGGACCTATAGCTCACGATTTTAGTTTTCTAGTCGTTTTAAGGTTAGAGGCGGTTTGGGATTTTTATTTTTGGAGCACATTTGGTAGAAGTGGTCTATATTTTGAAGCGATCGAAATTTTGATTCTTGAGAAGATTCGGTGGCGGATATATAGCGCATGATTTTGGCTTTTCTAGTCGTTACGGTGTTTCTAGGCGGTCCTTGTATTTTATTTTTGAAGCACATTTGGAAAGCATGACCTATAACTCACGATTTTCGACTTTTCTAGTCGTGCCGGTGTTAGGTGTATTAAGCGATTTTTGTTTCTTAGGGCGATTTGCTCGGGCGTGACCTATAGCTCACGATTTGAGCTTTTCTAGTCGTTCGAAATTCTGGGGTAGTCAAAATTTTATTTTGAGCACATTTTGCGGCGTACCTATAGCTCACGATTTTCGACTTTTCTAGTCATTAGGTGTTGCAGTCGTTCGGGTTTTTATTTTTGAAACATATTTGGTAGAAAAGTGACCTATAGCTCACGATTTGACTTTTCTAGTCGTTAGTAAGCCGGGTAGTCAGAGATTTTATTTTGAGCACATTCTGAAAGCGTACCTATAGCTCACGATTTTGGGTTTTCTAGTCGTTCGGTGTTACGAGTTGTCGGGTATTTTATTTTTGAAGCACATTTGGTGGCGTGACACTATAGCTCACGATTTGACTTTTCTAATCGTTCGAGTTCTGGGGTAGTCAGGGATTTTAATTTTGGGCGATTTGGTAAAAGCGCGACCTATAGCTCACGATTTGACTTTTTAGTCGTTCGTGGTTCTGAACAATCCGGGTATTTTATATTTTGGAAAGATTTGGTGGCGTGACCTATAGCTCACGATTTTGATTTTCTAGTCGTTTTAAGGTTAAAGGCGGTTTGGGATTTTTATTTTTGGAGCACATTTGGTAGAAAGGAGTCTATATTTAGGAGCGATCGAAATTTTATTCTTGGAAGATTGGTGGCGGACGTATAAACACGATTTTCGACTTTTCTAGTCGTTCGGTGTTCTGGAGTAGTCAAAGTTTTATTTTTGAAGCACATTTGGTAAAGCATGACCTATAACTCACGATTTTAGCTTTTCTAGTCATTTTAAGGTTAAAGGGCGGTTTGGGGATTTTATTTTTGGAGCACATTTGGTAGAGGCGGTCTATATTTTGAAGCGATCGAGAATTTTCATTCTTGGAAGATTCGGTGGCGGACATATAAGCGCCGATTTTCGGCTTTTCTAGTCGTTACGGTGTTTCTAGGCGGTCCTTGTATTTTATTTTTGAAGCACATTTGGCGAAAGCATGACCTATAACTCATGATTTTCGACTTTTCTAGTCGTGCAGTGTTACGGTGTATTAAGCGATTTTTGTTTCTTTAGGCGGTTTGCTCGAGCGTGACCTATAGCTCACGATTTGACTTTTCTAGTCTTCTGGGATTCACGGGTAGTCAGGGATTTTATTTTTGAAGCACATTTGAAAGCGTACCTATAGCTCACGATTTTCGGCTTTTCTAGGCATTCGGTGTTTCAGTCGTTCGGGTTTTTATTTTGAGCACATTTGGCGGCGTCACCAATAGCTCACGATTTGACTTTTCTAGTCGTTCGGGGTTCTGGGGTAGTCAGGGATTTTTATTTTCGGGCGATTTGGCGGCGTGACCTATAGCTCACAATTTCAGCTTTTCTAGTCGTTACGTGGTTCAAGACAATCGGGTATTTTATATTTTGGAGCAATTTGGCGGCGTGACCTATAGGTCACGATTTTCGATTTTCTAGTCGTTCGGTGTTACGAGTTGTCGGGTATTTTATTTTTGAAGCACATTTGGTGGCGTGACCTATAGCTCACGATTTGACTTTTCTAATCGTTCGAGTTCTGGGGGTAGTCAAAGATTTTTATTTTGAGCGATTTGGCGCGCGACCTATAGCTCACGATTTGGCTTTTCGATCGTTGCCAGTTGCGGAACAATCGGGTATTTTATATTTTGGAGCAATTTGGCGGCGTGACATATAGCTCACGATTTTGATTTTCTAGTCGTTTTATGGTTAAAGGGCGGTTTGGGGATTTTATTTTTGGAGCACATTTGGTAGAAAAGATCAATATTTTGGGCGATCGAAATTTTATTCTTGGAGAAGATTGGTGGCGGACATATAGCATACGATTTTCGGCTTTCCTAGTCGTTCGGTGTTTCTAGGCGATGCAGGTATTTTATTTTTGAAGCACATTTGGTGAAAGCATGACCTATAACTCACGATTTTGACTTTTCTAGTCATTTTAAGGTTAAAGGGCGATTTGGGATTTTATTTTTGGAGCACATTTGGTAGAAAGACTGGTCTATATTTTGAAGCGATCGAGGAATTTTCATTCTTGGAAGATTCGTGGCGGACATATAGCGCGATTTTCGGCTTTTCTAGTCGTTACGGTGTTTCTAGGCGGTCCTTGTATTTTATTTTTGAAGCACATTTGGCGAGCATGACCTATAACTCATGATTTTCGGCTTTTCTAGTCGTGCAGTGTTCAGGTGTATTAAGCGATTTTTGTTTCTTTGGGCGGTTTGCTCGGGCGTGACCTATAGCTCACGATTTCAGCTTTTCTAGTCTTCTGGGGTTCTAGGGGTAGTCAAGGATTTTATTTTTGAAGCACATTTTGAAAGCGTACCTATAGCTCACGATTTTCGACTTTTCTAGGCATTCGGTGTTTCCAGTCGTTCGGGTTTTTTATTTTTGAGCACATTTGGCGGCGTCACCAATAGCTCACGATTTCAGCTTTTCTAGTCGTTCGAGTTCGGGTAGTCAGGGATTTTTATTTTCGGGCGATTTGGCGGCGTGACCTATAGCTCACAATTTCAGCTTTTCTAGTCGTTCGTGGTGCGAGACAATCCGGGTATTTTATATTTTGGAGCAATTTGGCGGCGTGACCTATAGGTCACGATTTCAGATTTTCTAGTCGTTCGGTGTTACGAGTTGTCCGGGTATTTTATTTTTGAAGCACATTTGGGTGGCGTGACCTATAGCTCACGATTTGACTTTTCTAATCGTTCGGGGTTAGGGTAGTCAGAGATTTTTATTTTCGAGGCGATTTGGCGGCGCGACCTATAGCTCACGATTTCGACTTTTCAGTCGTTGCTTGGTTCTAGGGCAATCCGGTATTTTATATTTTGGGCAATTTGGCGGCGTGACATATAGCTCACGATTTTCGATTTTCTAGTCGTTTATGGTTAAAGGGCGATTTGGGGATTTTTATTTTTGGAGCACATTTGGTAGAAAAGCGATCAATATTTTGGAGCGATCGAATTTGATTCTTTGAAGATTCGGTGGCGGACATATAGCGCACGATTTTCGGCTTTCCTAGTCGTTCGGTGTTTCTAGGTGATGCAGGTATTTTATTTTTGAAGCACATTTGGCGAAAGCATGACCTATAACTCACGATTTCGGCTTTTCTAGTCGTGCCGGTGTTAGGTGTATTAAGCGATTTTTGTTTTCGGCGATTTGCTCGGGCGTGACCTATAGCTCACGATTTTAGCTTTTCTAGTCGTTCGGGGTTCGGAGTAGTCGAGATTTTTATTTTTAGAGCACATTTGCGGCGTACCTATAGCTCACGATTTTCAGCTTTTCTAGTCATTCGGTGTTTCAGTCGTTCGGGTTTTTATTTTGAGCACATTTGGCGGCGTGACCTATAGCTCACGATTTCGCTTTCTAATCGTTCGGAGTTCGGGTAGTCGAGTTTTTATTTTGAGGCAATTTGGCGGCGTGACCTATAGCTCACGATTTCGGCTTTTCTAATCGTTACGTGATTCGGGCAATCGGTTATTTTTATATTTTGGAACATATTTGGCCGAAAACATGACCTATAGCGCACGATTTTCAGCTTTTCTAGTCGTTCCTGTGTTTCTAGAGCGGTCCGGGTATTTTTATTTTTGAAGCACATTTGGTAGAAAGAGTGACCTATAGCTCACGATTTCAACTTTTCTAGTCGTTAGTAGTAGCAGGGTAGTCAGAGATTTTTATTTTGAACACATTTAAGCGTACCTATAGCTCACGATTTTCAGGTTTTCTAGTCGTTCGGTGTTACAGTCGTCAAGGTATTTTTATTTTGAGCACATTTGGTGGCGTGACCTATAGCTCACGATTTGACTTTTCTAATCGTTCGAGTTCTGGGTAGTCAAATTTTATTTTGGGCACATTTGGCGGCGTGACCTATAGCTCACGATTTGATTTTCTAAGCGTTCGGGGTTATAGGAACAATCGGGTATTTTTATATTTTGGAGCAATTTGGGCGGCGTGACCTCTAGCTCACGATTTTCGTTTTTCTAGTCGTTTTAAGGTTGAAGGCCACTTTGGTGATTTTTATTTTTGGAGCACATTTGGCTAAAGGCGAGTCTATATTTTGGGCGGTCGAGAATTTTGATTCTTGGAGAAGGTCGGCGGCGGACATATAGCTCACGATTTTCGGTTTTCTAGTCGTTCGGTGTTGCAGTCGTCCGGGTATTTTTATTTTGAAGCACATTTGGTGGCGTGACCTATAGCTCACGATTTGACTTTTCTAATCGTTCGAGGTTCGGGTAGTCAAGATTTTTATTGTCGGGCGGATTTGGCGGCGTGACCTATAGCTCACGATTTCGGCTTTTCTAATCGTTCGTGGTTCAAGCAATCCGGCTATTTTATATTTTGGAGCAATTTGGCGGCGTGACCTATAGCTCACGATTTTGATTTTCTAGTCGTTTAAGGTTAAAGGCGGTTTGAGATTTTATTTTTGGAGCACATTTGGCGAATGGTGATCTATATTTTGGCGATCGAGTGCAATTCTTGGAAAGATTCGGTGGCGGATCTATAGCGCCACGATTTCGGCTTTTCTCGGACTAGCAAATAACCTGGAAGAAGGCTGCGGGCGGCGGCACTTCCGAGCAGGTGGGGCAACACGCTTCGCGGATCTGGCGGTGAACAACGCCTTCTCGTGGACCGTTGCGCCTTTGGTGAGGACTAGTGGCTAAGTGCCCATTTTTCTACGAGATGGAATCACTGGTCAAGCATAGATAGTATGACTAAGGCTGCCGAACAGCGACGCCAGGGGGGCCGTGGGTACAGCGAGCTAAGCGGAATTGAAGCGGTGAACAAGCGCCTTCTCTCGTGGGCCGTTGCGCCTTTTAGTGAGGACTAGTGGCCGCGTGCTGTTTTTCTACGAGATGGAATCACCGGTAATGCATAGGCGGGTAGCAATGACTCCACGGGCGGCGACGCCACGGGAACCGTGGGGCAGCGAGCTCGCGGATGCGGCGGTGAACAAACTCCTTCTCGTGGACCATTGCGCCTTTTAGTGAGACTAGTGGCTAAGTGCCCGTTTTTCTACGAGATAGAATCACCTAGTCAAGCATAGCGAAACTCGGTGGCTGCAGGCGGCGGCACCGGAGAACCGTAGAACAGCGAGCTCGCGGAATGCGGCGGTGAACAACGCCTTCTCTCGTGGGCGATTGCGCCTTTTAGTGAGGACTAGTGGCTAAGTGTCCATTTTTCTACGAGATGGAATCACCGGTGATGCATAGCCATGCTACGGTGGCTGCTGCCGGGCGGCCTTTCCGGCAGGTAGAGCAGCGAGCTGGCGAGATGTCGGCGGTGAACGCGCCTTCTCGTGGACCGTTGCGCCTTTTAGTGAGACTAGTGGCTAAGTGTCCATTTTTCAGAGGTGGAATAACCGGTGATGCATAGCCATGCTACGGTGGCGCCTTTGGGCGGCGGCACTACGGGAAGTAGAAGGGCAGCGAGGCTAGCAGATGTCTGCGGTGAACAAGCGCCATCTCGTGGACCGTTGTGCCTTTTAGTAGTAGTAGTGGCTAAGTGCGTTTTTCTACGAGATGGAATCACTGGTCAAGCATAGCAGTAGCAGTGCACGAGCGGCGGCACTCTCGGGCTTGGTAGAACAGCGAGCTAGCGGATGTCGGCGGTGAACAAGCGCCTTACAGTAAGTAGACGATTGCGCCTTTAGTGAGACTAGTGGCTAAGTGTCCATTTTTTCTACGAGATGGAATCACCCGTGATGCATAGCCATGCTACGGTGGTGCACAGGCGGCGGCACTTCGAGGCAAGTAGAGACAGCAGGCTAAGCGAGATGCGGCGGTGAACAAATGCCTTCTCTGTGACCGTTGCGCCTTTTAGTGAGGACTAGTAACTAAGTGCCCATTTTTCTACGAGATAGAATCACTGGTCAAGCATAGGCGGGTAGCGGTGCTTTGCCGGGCGGCGACGCCAGGGGCAGGTGAGACAGCGAGGCTGTCACGGATCTTGACGGTGAACAACGCCTTCTCGTGGACCGTTGCGCCTTTTAGTGAGACTAGTGGCTAAGTGCCCATTTTTCTGAGATGGAATCACACGGTCAAGCATAGATAGGTAATAGCTAAGGCTGCCGGGCGGCGACGCCAGGGGCCAGTGGGGCAGGCTGGCGAATGCGAAGCGGTGAACAACGCCTTCTCTCGTGGACCGTTCGCCTTTTAGTGAGGACTAGTGGCCGCGTGCTGTTTTTTCTACGAGATGGAATCACCCGGTGATGCATAGCGGGTAGCAGCGGCTCCACCAGGCGGCGACGCCACGGAGAACCGTGGGGCAATAGGCTCGCGAATGCGGTGAACAAACTCCTTCTCTCGTGGACCATTGCGCCTTTTAGTGTGGACTAGTGGCTAAGTTCCGTTTTTCTACGAGATAGAATCACTGGTCAAGCATAGCAAGGCTACGGTGGCTGCCGCGGCGGCGCCGGGGCAGGTGGGGCAGCGAGCTCGCGGATGCGGCGGTGAACAACGCCTTCTCGTGGGCGATTGCGCCTTTTAGTGAGACTAGTGGCTAAGTGTCTATTTTTCTCGAGATGGAATCACCCGTGATGCATAGCATGCTACTCTGAATGGCTGCACAGGCGGCGGCACCAGGAAGCCGTGGGCAGCAGGCTCGCGAGATGTCGGCGGTGAACCGCGCCTTCTCTCACGGACCGTTGCACCTTTTGTGAGACTAGTTGCTAAGTGCCCATTTTTCTCAGATTCAATCACTGGTCAAGCATAGTTGAGGTAGCGGTTGCCGGGCGGCGACACCAGGAGCAGTGAGGCAGCAGGCTGGCGAGATGCGGCGGTGAACAAGCGTCTTCTCTCGTGGACCGTTGCGCTTTTGGTGAGGACTAGTGGCTAAGTGCCGTTTTTCTACGAGATGGAATCACTGGTCAAGCATAGCAAATGCTTGTGTTGTCTTGGAAGCGGCGGCACTTTCGGGCAGGTGGGACAACGAGCTAGCGGATCTTGGCGGTGAACAACGCCTTCTCGTGGACCATTGCACCTTTTAGTGAGGACTAGTGGCTAAGTGCCCATTTTTCTCTGAGAAGAATCACCCGTGATGCATAAGCGGACTCGGTGAAAGTGCCTTTGGGCGGCGGCCCGGGCGTTGAGCAGCGAGCTCGCGAGATGCCGGCGGTGAACAACGCTTTTCTCGTGGACCGTTGCTCCTTTTGTGAGGACTAGTCGCTAAGTGCCCGTTTTTCTCGACATGGAATCACTGGTCAAGCATAGCGGGAGCGGCGGCTGCCGGGCGGCGGCACTCGGGCTTAGTAGACGCGAGCTTCGCGAATGCCGGCGGTGAACAACGCCTTCTCGTGGACCGTTGCACCTTTTAGTGAGGACTAGTGGCTAAGTGCCCATTTTCTACGAGATGGAATCACCGGTGATGCATAGGGCTACGGTGAATTGCCTTTGGGCGGCGGCACCGGGCGTTGAGCAGCGAGCTTCGCGAATGCGGCGGTGAACAACGCCTTCTCTCGTGGACCGTTGCTCCTTTTGTGAGACTAGTGGCTAAGTGCCCATTTTTCTCGAGAAGAATCACCGGTGATGCATAGCGGGCTACGGTGAAGTTACCTTTGGGCGGCGACGCCGGGAACCGTTGAGCAGCGAGCTAGCGGATGCGGCGGTGAACAACGCCTTCTCTCGTGGATCGTTGCTCCTTTTGTGAGACTAGTGGCTAGTGCCCGTTTTTCTCGACATGGAATTACTGGTCAAGCATAGCGGGTAGCGGCGCTGCCGGGCGAGCGGCACTTTCGGAGAGCCGGTGGAGCAGCAGGCTCGCGGATCTGCGGCGGTGAACAAGCGCCTTCTCGTGGACCGTTGCACCTTTTAGTGAGACTAGTGGCTAAGTGCCCATTTTCTCTGAGATGGATTCACGGTATGCATAGCAAGACTACGGTGGCTTGCCGGGGCGGCGGCACCGAGGCGTGAGGCAACAGTCTAAGCGAATGCGGCGGTGAACAACGCCTTCTCTCGTGGGCCAGTTGCGCCTTTTAGTGAGACTAGTGGCTAAGTGCCCATTTTTCTATGATATGCAATCAGGCGGTCAAAGCGTAGTCGAACTCTGCTGCCGGGCGGCGGCACCAGGGAGGCAGTGGGGCAGCGGCTGGCGGATGCGGCGGTGAACAACGCCTTCTCGCGGACCGTTCGCCTTTTAGTGAGGACTAGTGGCTAAGTGTCCATTTTGTCTACAGATGGAATCACCGGTGATGCATAGCCGTGCTACTGGTGAAAATTGCCGGGCGGCGACCAGGCGGAAGGTGGAACAGCGGCTAAGCGCGATGTCGGCGGTGAACCGCGCCTTCTCTCACGGACCGTTGCACCTTTTATTGAGGACTAGTTGCTAAGTGCCCATTTTCTCGAGATTCAATCACTGGTCAAGCATAGTTGGGTGTTGCTGCCGGGCGGTGACCCAGGAGGCAGGTGGGGCAGCGAGGCTGGCGAGATGCGGCGGTGAACCGCGCCTTCTCGTGTGACCGTTGCTTTTGGTGAGGACTAGTGGCTAAGTGCCGTTTTCTCTGAGATGGAATCACTGGTCAAGCATAAGCGGGAGTGGCTTGTGTTGTCTTGGAAGCGGCTGACACTTTCGAGAAGCGGTGGGACAGGCTAGCGGTCGCGGCGGTGAACAACGCCTTCTCTCGTGGACCATTGCACCTTTAGTGAGGACTAGTGGCTAAGTGCCCATTTTTCACGAAGAATCACCCGGTGATGCATAGCGGGCTACGGTGATGCTTGGGCGGCGGCACACCGGGCGTTGAGCAGCGAGCTACGCGAATGCGGCGGTGAACAACGCGCTCTCTCGTGGACCGTTGCTCCTTTTGTGAGGACTAGTGGCTAAGTGCCGTTTTTCTCGACATGGAATCACTGGTCAAGCATAGCCGGGGAGCAATGACTGCCGGGCGGCGGCTTTTCGGGAAGTGGGAAAGCGAGGGCTGCGCGATGCGGCGGTGAACAACGCCTTCTCGTGGACCGTTGCACCTTTTAGTGAGGACTAGTGGCTAAGTGCCCATTTTTCTCTAGATGGAATCACCGGTGATGCATAGCTGAGACTACGGTGAAGCTGCTTGGCGGCGGTGACACCGGGCGTTACATAGCGAGCTCGCGAATGCCGGCGGTGAACAAGCGCTTTCTCTCGTGGACCGTTGCTCCTTTTAGTGAGACTAGTGGCTAAGTGCCCGTTTTTCTCGAGATGGAATCACTGGTCAAGCATAGCGGGTAGCGGCGGCTGCCGGGCGGCGGCACTTTCGGAGAACCGTGGGCAGCGAGCTAAGCGAGATGCGGTGAACAAAGCGCCTCTCTCGTGGACCGTTGCACCTTTTAGTGAGGACTAGTGGCTAAGTGCCCATTTTTCTACGAGATGGAATCACCCGTGATGCATAGCCAAGACTAGCGGTGAAGCTGCCGAAGCGGCGACTTGGAGAACCGTGGGGCAGCGAGGCTTAAAGCGATGCCGGCGGTGAACAACGCCTTCTCTCGTGGACGTTGCGCCTTTTAGTGAGGACTAGTGGCTAAGTGCCTATTTTTCTACGAGATGGAATCACCGGTCAAGCATAGCCGGCCACGGCGAAGCTGCACCGAGGCGGCGACTCTCGGAGCAGGCCGGGGGCAGCAGCTAAAGCGAGATCTTGGCGGTGAACAAACGCCTTCTCGTGGACCGTTGCGCCTTTTAGTGAGGACTAGTGGCTAAGTGCCCATTTTTCTCGAGATGGAATCACTGGTCAAGCCGGTAGCAGTGAAGCCTGCCTGGGCGGCGACAACATCCGAGAAGCCGTGGGGCAGCAGGCTAAGCGAGATGCGGCGGTGAACAAACGCCTTCTCGTGGACCGTTGCGCCTTTTAGTGAGACTAGTGGCTAAGTGCCCATTTTTCTACGAGATGGAATCACTGGTCAAGCATAGCGGGTAGCAGCGGTTGTTGCCGGAGGCGGCACTTCCGGAGGGCGTGGGGCAGCAGGCTAAAAGCGGATGCGGCGGTGAACAAGCGCCTTCTCGTGGACCGTTGCGCCTTTTAGTGAGGACTAGTGGCTAAGTGCCCATTTTTTCTACGAGATGGAATCACCTGGTGATGCATAGCCGGGCTACGGTGAAGTTGCCTTTGGGCGGCGGCACGGAGAGGCCGTGGAGCGAGGCTAGCGAGATGCCGGTGAACAAACGCCTTCTCTCGTGGACCGTTGCACCTTTTAGTGAGGACTAGTGGCTAAGTGCCCATTTTTCTGAGATGGAATCACTGGTCAAGCATAGCCGGAGTACGCGAAGCTGCACGGGCGGCTGGCACTCTCGGAGAAACGCTGGGCAAGGCTCAAAGAGATGCCGGCCGGTGAACAACGCCTTCTCGTGGACCGTTGCACCTTTTAGTGAGGACTAGTGGCTAAGTGCCCATTTTTTCTACGAGATGGAATCACCTGGTCAAGCATAGCCGAACGGCGGTGAAGTGCCTTTGGGCGGAACACCTGGAGAGGGCAGTGGGCAGCAGGCTAAGCAGATGCGGCGGTGAACAAGCGCCTTCTCTCGTGGACCGTTGCGCTTTAGTGAGGACTAGTGGCTAAGTGCCCATTTTTCTACGAGATGGAATCACGGTCAAGCCGGCGGTAGAAGTGTCTGCCTCGAGCGGAACCGAAAAACGTGGTGCGCAAAGCAGATGCGGCGGTGAACAACGCCTTCTCTCGTGGACCGTTGCACCTTTTAGTGAGGACTAGTGGCTAAGTGCCCATTTTTCTACGAGAAGGAATCACCGGTGATGCATAGCAAGACTCGGTGAAGTTACCTTTGGGCGGCGGCACGCCGGGAGAACCGTTGGGCAACAGGCTAAAGCAGATGCCGGCGGTGAACAAACGCCTTCTCTCGTGGATCGTTGCTCCTTTTTGTGAGGACTAGTGGCTAAGTGCCCGTTTTTTCTACGACATGGAATTACCTGGTCAAGCATAGCCGGGTAGCAGCGGCTGCCGGGCGGCGACACTCGGAGAACCGTGGGGCAGCAGGCTAGCGAGATGCGGCGGTGAACAAGCGCCTCTCTCGTGGACCGTTGCACCTTTTAGTGAGGACTAGTGGCTAAGTGCCCATTTTTCTCGAGATGGATTCACCGGTATGCATAAGAGACTCGGTGGCTGCACGGGCGGCGGCACTCCCGGAGAACCGTGGGACGCGCAGTCAGCGAGATGCGGCGGTGAACAAGCGCCTTCTCTCGTGGACGGTTGCGCCTTTTAGTGAGGACTAGTGGCTAAGTGCCCATTTTTTCTATGATATGCAATCAATTTGGTCAAGCGTAGTCAGACTCTGGCGAAGCTGCCGGGCGAGCAGACGCCAGGAGGCCGTGGGGCAGCAGGCTAGCGAGATGCGGCGGTGAACAAGCGCCTCTCTCGCGGACGTTGCGCCTTTTAGTGAGGACTAGTGGCTAAGTGTCCATTTTGTCTACAAGATGGAATCACCCGGTGATGCATAGCCAGTGCTCTGCGTGAAGCTGCTGCCGGGCGGCGGCTTCCGGGGCAAGTGAGGCAGCTTGAGCTAAGCGGATGTCGGTGAACAACGCCTTCTCTCACGGACCGTTGCACCTTTTATTGAGGACTAGTTGCTAAGTGCCCATTTTTTCTACGAGATTCAATCACCTGGTCAAGCATAGTTGGGTAGCAGTGCCGGAGCGGCGAGGCCAGGGAGGCAGGTGAGACAGCAGGCTAAAGCGGATGCGGCGGTGAACAAGCGCCTTCTCTCGTGGACCGTTGCGCTTTTGGTGAGGACTAGTGGCTAAGTGCCGTTTTTTCTACGAGATGGAATCACTGGTCAAGCATAGTAGGAGTGTGGCGGCGAAAATTGTCGGAAGCGGCACTTTCGGAGAACCGTGGGACAACAGGCTAAAGCAGATGCCGGCGGTGAACAAACGCCTTCTCTCGTGGACCATTGCACCTTTTAGTGAGGACTAGTGGCTAAGTGCCCATTTTTTCTACGAGAAGGAATCACCCGGTGATGCATAGCCGGGCTACGGTGAAGGTGCCTGAGGCGGGCGCCACTTAGGCGTTGAGCAGCGAGGCAAAGCGAGATGCCGGCGGTGAACAAGCGCTTTCTCGTGGACCGTTGCTCCTTTTGTGAGGACTAGTCGCTAAGTGCCCGTTTTTCACGACATGGAATCACTGGTCAAGCATAGCGGGGGCGGTGGCTGCCGGGCGAGCAGCACACTCGGGAAGTGGGAAGCGAGGCTAAGCGAGATGCCGGCGGTGAACAACGCCTTTCTCGTGGACCGTTGCACCTTTTAGTGAGGACTAGTGGCTAAGTGCCCATTTTTCTGAGATGGAATCACCCGGTGATGCATAGCCGGGCTACGGTGAAGGTGCACTGGGCGGCGGGACTCCAGGGCTTGGCGTTGAGCAGCGAGGCTAAAGCGAGATGCCGGTGAACAACGCTTCTCTCGTGGACCGTTGCTCCTTTTGTGAGGACTAGTGGCTAAGTGCCCGTTTTTCTCGACATGGAATCACTGGTCAAGCATAGCAGGGTAGCTGACTGCTTGCCGGGCGCGGCACACTCGGAGGAGAAGTGGGCAGCGAGGCTAAAAGCGGATGCGGTGAACAACGCCTTCTCGTGGACCGTTGCACCTTTTAGTGAGGACTAGTGGCTAAGTGCCCATTTTTCTCGAGATGGAATCACCCGGTGATGCATAGCCATGCTACGGTGAAGCGCAGGCGGCGACGCCGAAGCAGTGTAGAACCGTGCAGGCTAAGCGAGATGTCGGCGGTGAACAAGCGCCTTCTCGTGGACCGTTG
This sequence comes from Bonia amplexicaulis, assembly GCA_036346245.1. Classification (NCBI taxonomy): domain Eukaryota; kingdom Viridiplantae; phylum Streptophyta; class Magnoliopsida; order Poales; family Poaceae; genus Bonia; species Bonia amplexicaulis. The sequence goes on from JAYGGG010000928.1 coordinate 45,093, forward strand.
CACCTTTAGTGAGGACTAGTGGCTAAGTGCCTATTTTTCTACGAGATGGAATCACTGGTCTAGCATAGCGGGAGTAGTTGCCAGCGGCGGCGGACACTCTCGGGCAGTGAGAACAACAGGCTAGCAAGCGAGATCTTTGGCGGTGAACAAATGCCTTCTCGTGGACCGTTGCGCCTTTTAGTGAGGACTAGTAACTAAGTGCCCATTTTTTCTACGAGATGGAATCACCTGGTCAAGCATAGCCGGGTAACGGTGAAGCCGCTGCAAGCGAGCGACACTTGGGAGAATCGTGGGGCAGCAGGCTAATGCGAGATCTTGGCGGTGAACAAGCGCCTTCTCGTGGACCGTTGCGCCTTTTAGTGAGGACTAGTGGCTAAGTGCCCATTTTTCTACGAGATGAAATCACTGGTCAAGCATAGCCGGAGTAGCAGTGCTGCACCAGAGCAGCACGACACCAGAAAGCAGGTGGGGCTCTGAGGCTAAAAGCGATGCCGCGGTGAACAACGCCTTCTCGTGGACCGTTGCACCTTTTAGTGGGGACTAGTGGCTAAGTGCCCATTTTTTCTACGAGAAGGAATCACCGGGTGATGCATAGCTGGGCTACGGTGAAGTTACCTTTGGAGCAGGCGGCACCGGAGAGCCGTTGGGCAGCAGAGCTAAGCAGATGCGGCGGTGAACAACGCCTTCTCTCGTGGACCGTTGCACCTTTTAGTGAGGACTAGTGGCTAAGTGCCCATTTTTCTACGAGATGGAATCACTGGTCAAGCATAGCCGGTAACGCCAAGCTGCACACGAGCGGCGGCACTCTCGGAGCAGTGTGGGCCTGAGCTAGCGGATCTGCGGCGGTGAACAACGCCTTCTCTCGTGGACCGTTGCGCCTTTTAGTGAGGACTAGTAACTAAGTGCCCATTTTTCTGAGATGGAATCACTGGTTAAGCATAGCGGGTAGCGGTGAAGTTGCCGGCGGCGGCACCTCTGGGAGGCAGGTAGAACGCAGACTGTAACGAGATCTTGGCGGTGAACAAGCGCCTTCTCTCGTGGACCGTTGCGCCTTTTAGTGAGGACTAGTGGCTAAGTGCCCATTTTTCTACGAGATGAAATCACTGGTCAAGCATAGCCGGGTAGCGCAGCGCACAGCAGCGACACCAGAAGAACCGTGGTGCAACAGGCTGAAGCAGATGCCGGCGGTGAACAAACGCCTTCTCTCGTGGACCGTTGCACCTTTTAGTGGGGACTAGTGGCTAAGTGCCCATTTTTTCTATGAGAAGGAATCACCGGGTGATGCATAGCCGGGGTACGGTGAAGTTACCTTTGGCGGCGACACCAGGAGAACCGCGTTGAGCAGCAGGCTAAGCGAGATGCGGCGGTGAACAAGCGCCTTCTCTCGTGGACCGTTGCTCCTTTTGTGAGGACTAGTGGCTAAGTGCCCATTTTTTCTCGACAAGGAATCACTGGTCAAGCATAGCGGGTAGCGGCTGCCGGGCGGCGACACTCAGGAACCGTGGGGCAGCAGGCTAAAGCAGATGCCGGCGGTGAACAAGCGCCTTCTCTCGTGGACCGTTGCACCTTTTAGTGAGGACTAGTGGCTAAGTGCCCATTTTTCTGAGATGGATTCACCGGTGATGCAAAGTCGGGCTCGGTGGCTGCCGGGCGGCGGCATTCCAGGAGAACCATGGGGCAGAGCTAAGCGGATGCGGCGGTGAACAAACGCCTTCTCTCGTGGGCAGTTGCGCCTTTTAGTGAGGACTAGTGGCTAAGTGCCCATTTTTCTATGATCGCAATCACGGTCAAGCGTGGCCAAGACTCTACGGCTGCACCATAGCGACACGCCAGGAGGCAGGTGGGTCAGCAGGCTAAGCGGATGCGGCGGTGAACAAAGCGCCTTCTCGCGGACCGTTGCGCCTTTTAGTGAGGACTAGTGGCTAAGTGTCCATTTTGTCTACAAGATGGAATCACCCGGTAATGCATAGCCGTGCTACGGTGAATTGCCGGAGAAGGCGGACTTGCGGAGGGCCGGGCAGCAGCTAAGCGAGATGTCGGCGGTGAACAACGCCTTCTCTCACGGACCGTTGCGCCTTTTAGTGAGGACTAGTTGCTAAGTGCCCATTTTTTCTACGAGATTGAATCACTGGTCAACCATAGCAGGGTAGCGGCTGCCGGGCGGCGCCGGGAGAACAGGTGAGCAGCAGGCTAAAGCGGATGCGGCGGTGAACAACGCCTTCTCGTGGACCGTTGCGCCTTTTGGTGAGGACTAGTGGCTAAGTGCCCGTTTTTTCTACGAGATGGAATCACCTAGTCAAGCATAGATAGGTAACATGGAAGCTGCACCGGAGCAGGCTGCACTTTCGGAGAACCGTGGGGCAACAGGCTAAAGGAGATGCCGACAGTGAACAAACGCCTTCTCTCGTGGACCGTTGCGCCTTTTAGTGAGGACTAGTGGCCACGTGCCTGTTTTTTCTACAAGATGGAATCACCCAGTGATGCATAGCCTGGTAACGGTGAAGTTCCACGAGGCGGCGGCGCCACGGAGAACCGTGGGCAGCAGGCTAAAGCGAGATGCGGCGGTGAACAAACTCCTTCTCGTGGACCGTTGCGCCTTTTAGTGTGGACTAGTGGCTAAGTGCCCATTTTTCTCACGAGATGGAATCACTGGTCAAGCATAGGCTGGGCTACGGTGAAGCTGCACAGGCGGCGGTACCGGGAGGCAGTGGGGCAATAGGCTAAAGCGGATGCGGCGGTGAACAAGCGCCTTCTCTCGTGGACCGATTCGCCTTTTAGTGAGGACTAGTGGCTAAGTGTCCTTTTTTCTACGAGATGGAATCACCCGGTGAAGCATAGCCATGCTACGGTGAAGGCTGCCGGGCGGCGGCACTCGGAGGCAGGTAGGCAACAGGCTAGCGGATGTCGGTGGTGAACAACGCCTTCTCGTGGACCGTTGCGCCTTTTAGTGAGGACTAGTGGCTAAGTGCCCGTTTTTCTACGAGATGGAATCACTGGTCAAGCATAGCGGGTAGCGGTGCACTGAGCGGCGACACTCTCGGAGAACCGTGTAGAACGAGAGCTAAGCGAGATGCGAGCGGTGAACAAGCGCCTTCTCGTGGACCGTTGCACCTTTTAGTGAGGACTAGTGGCTAAGTGCCCATTTTTCTCTGAGAAGGAATCACCCGGTGATGCATGGCGAGACTACGGTGAAGTTACCTTTGGGCGGCGACGCCAGGAGAACGTTGGGCAACAGGCTAAGCGAGATCGGCGGTGAACAACGCCTTCTCTCGTGGACCGTTGCTCCTTTTGTGAGGACTAGTTGCTAAGTGCCCGTTTTTTCTCGACATGGAATCACTGGTCAAGCATAGGTGAGTAAGCAAAACTGCCGGGCGGCGACACTCGGAGAACCGTGGTGCAACTTGGCTCAGCGGATGCGTCGGTGAACAAACGCCTTCTCTCGTGGACCGTTGCACCTTTTAGTGAGGACTAGTGGCTAAGTGCCCATTTTTCTCTGAGATTGATTCACCCGGTGATGCATAGCCAGACTCTGATGAAAAGCTGCCGGGCGAGCGGCACTTGGGAGAACAGTGGTAGAACAGCCGGCTAAAAGCGAGATCGAGGCGGTAAAGAAACGCCTTCTCTCGTGGATGGTTGCGCCTTTTAGTGAGGACTAGTGGCTAAGTGCACATTTTTCTACGATATGCAATCACACGGTCAAGCGTGGCGGGACTCTGGCGAAAGCCGGGCGGCGACGCCAGGAGAACCGTGGGGCAGCGAGGCTCGCGAGATGCGGCGGTGAACAACGCCTTTCTCGCGGACCGTTGCGCCTTTTAGTGAGGACTAGTGGCTAAGTGTCCATTTTGTCTACAAGATGGAATCACCCGTGATGAATAAGCGGGTGCTACTGTGAAGCTGCCGGGCGAAAGACTCCAGGGAGGCAGGTAGAGACTCTGAGGCCAGCGATTCGGCGGTGAACAAGCGCCTCATCTCACGGACCGTTGCGCCTTTTAGTGAGGACTAGTTGCTAAGTGCCCATTTTTTCTACGAGATTGAATCACCTGGTCAAGCATAGCGGGTAGCAGGCTGCACCGAGCGGCGACACCAGGAGGCAGGTGGGGCTTGAGGCTAAGCGAGATCGGCGGTGAACAACGCCTTCTCTCGTGGACCGTTGCACCTTTTAGTGAGGACTAGTGACTAAGTGCCCGTTTTTCTCGAGATGGAATCACTGGTCAAGCATAGCGGGTAGCAGCGGCTGCCGAGGCGAGCGACGCCAGGAGAACCATGGGGCGCGAGGCTAGCGAGATGCGGCGGCGAACAAGCGCCTTCTCTCGTGGGCGATTCGCCTTTTAGTGAGGACTAGTGGCTAAGTGTCCTTTTTTCTACGAGATGGAATCACCCGGTGAAGCATAGCCATGCTACGGTGAAGCTGCCGGGCGGCGGACTACCAGGAGAACCGTGAGGCAGCAGGCTAGCGCGGATGTCGGTGGTGAACAAACGCCTTCTCGCGTGGACCGTTGCGCCTTTTAGTGAGGACTAGTGGCTAAGTGCCGTTTTTTCTGAGATGGAATCACACGGTCAAGCATAGCCGGGTAGCGCGGCGCACCAGGCGGCGGCACTCTCGGAGGCAGGTAGAACAAGCAGGCTAGCGGATGCCGGCGGTGAACAAGCGCCTTCTCTCGTGGACGTTGCACCTTTTAGTGAGGACTAGTGGCTAAGTGCCCATTTTTCTGAGAAGGAATCACCCGTTGATGCATGGCGGAGCTACGGTGAAGATTACCTTTGGGCGGGCGACACCAGGAGGCTGGTTGGGCAACAGGCTAAAGCAGATGCCGGCGGTGAACAAACGCCTTTCTCGTGGACCGTTGCTCCTTTTTGTGAGGACTAGTGGCTAAGTGCCCGTTTTTCTACGACATGGAATCACTGGTCAAGCATAGGCGGAGTAGCAATGACTTGCCTTTGAGCGGCGACACTCGGAGAACAGGTGGAGCAGCGAGCTAAGCGGATGCCGTCGGTGAACAAGCGCCTTCTCTCGTGGACCGTTGCACCTTTTAGTGAGGACTAGTGGCTAAGTGCCCATTTTTCTGAGATTGATTCACCCGGTGATGCATAAGCGAGACTCTGATGGTTGCCGGTGTGGCGCACACGGAGCAGGTGGGGCAGCTTGGCTAAAAGCAGATGCGGGCGGTGAACAAACGCCTCATCTCACGGACCGTTGCGCCTTTTAGTGAGGACAAGTTGCTAAGTGCCCATTTTTCTCTGATTGAATCACTGGTCAAGCATAGCGGGTAATGCGCGCACGGCGGCGGCGTGCCGGAGAACCGTGGGACCTTGAGGCTAAGCGAGATCTGCGGCGGTGAACAGCGCCTTCTCTCGTGGACCGTTGCACCTTTTAGTGAGGACTAGTGACTAAGTGCCCGTTTTTCACGAGATGGAATCACACGGTCAAGCATGGCCGGGTATGGTGAAGGCCTGCCGGGCGAGCGACGCCAGGAGAACCATGGGGCAGCAGGCTAAGCGGATGCGTGGCGAACAAGCGCCTTCTCTCGTGGACCGTTGCGCCTTTTAGTGAGGACTAGTGGCTAAGTGCCATTTTTTTCTGAGATGGAATCACTGGTCAAGCATAGCTGGGTAGCAGTGACGCTGCCGGGGCGAGCGACATCAGAAGAGCAGGTCGAACCTTGAGGCTAAGCGGATGCCGGCAGGCTGACGGTGAACAAATCTTTCTCGTGGACCGTTCGCCTTTTAGTGAGGACTAGTGGCTAAGTGCCCATTTTTTCTGAGATGGAATCACCCGGTGATGCATAGCTGAGCTCTGATGAAGTTGCCTTTGGGCGGCGGCACTCAGGAGAACCGTTGGGCAGCAGGCTAAAGCGATGCGGCGGTGAACAAGCGCCTTCTCGTGGACCGTTGCGCCTTTTAGTGAGGACTAGTGGCTAAGTGCCCATTTTTCTACGAGATGGAATCACTGGTCAAGCATAAGCGGGCTCTGTAAAGCTACACTAGGCGATGACACTTGGGAGGCCGTGGGGCAGCAGGCTAAAGGCGTGCGGCGGTGAACAACGCCTTCTCTCGTGGACCGTTCGCCTTTTAGTGAGGACTAGTGCCTCGTGCCCGTTTTTCTACGAGATGGAATCACACGTTAAGCATAGCGGGTAATGGCGAGTTGTCTGGAGCGGCGACACCAGGGAACCGTGAGGCTTGAGCTAAAAGCGGATGCCGGCGGTGAACAACGCCTTCTCGTGGACCGTTCGCCTTTTAGTGAGGACTAGTAGCTAAGTGCCCATTTTTTCAACGAGATGGAATCACCCGGTGATGCATAGCCGGATAATGCGGCTGCCGGGCGGCGGCACTTAGGGAGCAGGTAGAGACCTTGAGGCTAAGCGATTCGGCGGTGAACAAGCGCCTTCTCTCGTGGACCGTTGCGCCTTTTAGTGAGGACTAGTGGCTAAGTGCCCATTTTTTCTATGAGATGGAATCACCCGGTGATGCATAGCCAGGCTACGGTGAAGGCTGCTGCCGGGCGGCGGCTGCCCACGGAGAGCAGGTAGGGCAGCAGGCTAAAAGCGAATCACGGGCGGTGAACAAATGCCTTCTCTCGTGGACCGTTGCGCCTTTTAGTGAGGACTAGTGGCTAAGTGCCCGTTTTTTCTACGAGATGAAATCACCTAGTCAAGCATAGCCGGGTAATGGCGAAGTTGCACCGGAGCAGGCAGCACTTCCGGAGAACCACGGGGGCAATAGGCTAAAGCAGATGCCGGCGGTGAACAAACGCCTTCTCCCGTGGACCGTTGCGCCTTTTAGTGAGGACTTGTGGCTATGTGTCCATTTTTTCTACGAGATGGAATCACCCGGTGATGCATAGCCGGGTAGCAATGACCCTGCTGGGCTAGCGACACTTAGGAGAACAGGTGAGACCAGAGGCTAAAGCAAATGCGGTGGTGAACAACGCCTTCTCTCGTGGTGTTGCGCCTTTTAGTGAGGCTAGTGGCTAAGTGCCTGTTTTCTCTGAGATGGAATCACACAGTAAAGCATAGGCGGGTAGCGGTGAAGCTGCACAGGGGCGGCAAACACCAGAAAACGTGGAGACAGCAGGCTAGCGAGATGCGGCGGTGAACAAACACCTTCTCCGTGAACCATTGCGCCTTTTAGTGAGAACTAGTGGCTAAGTGCCCGTTTTTCTATGAGATGGAATCACTGGTCAAGCATAGGCTGGGCTACGGTGAAGGCTGCCGGGCGAGCGGCACATCAGAAGCGTGAGACAGCAGGCTAAGCAGATCGGCGGTGAATAAGCGCCTCTCGTGGACCGTTGCGCCTTTTAGTGAGGACTAGTGGCTAAGTGCCCATTTTTCTACGAGATGGAATCACCTAGTCAAGCATAGCCGAGGCTCTGGCGGCTGCACAGGCGGCGACACCAGGGAGCAGGTGGGGCAGCGGTCTAAGCGGATCTGGCGGTGAACAAGCGCCTTCTCTCGTGGACCGTTGCGCCTTTTAGTGAGGACTAGTGGCTAAGTGCCCATTTTTCTCGAGATGGAATCACCCGGTGATGCATAAGCCAAGACTACGGTGGCTGCACGGGCGGTGACACCAGGAGAGGCAGGGGCAACGACAGGCTAAGCGGATGCAGCCGGTGAACAACGCCTTCTCGTGGACCGTTGCGCCTTTTAGGGAGGACTAGTGGCTAAGTGCCCGTTTTCTCTGAGATGAAATCACTGGTCAAGCATAGGCTGGGTAATGGCGAGTTGCAGGCGGGCGGCACTTCCAGAGGCAAGTAGAGACAGCAGGCTAAGCGGATATGCGGCGGTGAACAAACACATTCTCTCGTGGACCGTTGCGCCTTTTAGTGAGGACTAGTGGCTATTGTCCATTTTTCTCTGAGATGGAATCACCCGTTGATGCATAAGCAGGAGTAGCAATGCTGCCCGGATCTGGCGGCTTGAGGAGGCAGGTAGAGACAGCAGGCTTCATCGGATGCAGCGGTGAACAAGCGCCTTCTCTCGTGGACCGTTGCACATTTTAGTGAGGGCTAGTGGCTAAGTGCCTATTTTCTATGAGATGGAATCACTGGTCAAGCATGGCGGGTAGCAGTGGGCTGCCGAACCTTGACACTTCAGGAGGCAGGTGGGGCAACAAGCTAAAGCGAGATCTGGCGGTGAATAAACACCTTCTCTGGTGAACCATTGCGCCTTTCGGTGAGGACTAGTGGCTAAGTGCCCGTTTTATCTACGAGATGGAATCACCTGGTCAAGCATAAGCAAGACTCTGGCGGCTGCACTGAGCGGCGGACCACGGAGAATCGTGGGGCAACATGCTAAAGCAGATGCCGGCGGTGAACAAACGCCTTCTCTCGTGGACCGTTGCGCCTTTTAGTGAGGACTAGTGGCTAAGTGTCCATTTTTTCTACGAGATGGAATCACCCGGTGATGCATAGCAGTGCTCTGGTGAAGCCTGCCGGGCGAGCGGCTGCCAGGAGAACCGTGGGGCAGAGGCTAAGCGATCTGCGGCGGTGAACAAACGCCTTATCTCGTGGACCGTTGCGCCTTTTAGGGAGGACTAGTGGCTAAGTTCCCGTTTTTTCTACGTGATGGAATCACTTGGTCAAGCATAAGCGGGTAGCAGGAGGCTGCCGGGCGGCGACACCAGGAGGCAGGTGGGGCAGCAGGCTAAGCGGATGCCGGCGGTGAACTGCGCCTTCTCTCATGGACCGTTGCGCCTTTTAGTCGGGACTAGTGACTAAGTGCCCGTTTTTTCTACGAGATGGAATCACCTGGTCAAGCATAGCTGGGTAGCAGTAAAGCTGCACCGGCGGGCAACACTTACGGAGGCAGGTGGGGCAACTTGAGGCTAAAGCGGATCTGCGGCGGTGAACAAGCGCCTTCTCGTGGACCGTTGCGCATTTAGTGAGGACTAGTGGCTAAGTGCCCATTTTTCTACGAGATGGAATCACTGGTCAAGCATAGCGTGTGTAGCACTGCATTGGGCGAGCGGCACATCCAGAAGCAGGTGAGACAGCAGGCTAAAAGCACATGCCGCGGTGAACAAGCGCCTTCTCGTGGACCATTGCTCCTTTTAGTGAGGACTAGTGGCTAAGTGCCCATTTCTTCTCGAGATGGAATCACCGGTGATGCATAGCTGAGCTACGGTGAAGTTGCACCAGGCGGCGGCGCAGGAGGGCCGTTGGGCAGCAGGCTAAAGCGAGATCGGCGGTGAACAACGCCTTCTCGTGGACCGTGGCGTCTTTTAGTGAGGACTAGTGGCTAAGTGCCCATTTTTCTCGAGATGGAATCACACGGTCAAGCATAAGCGGATGGCTTGGCTGCTGCCGAGGCGAGCGACACTCTCGGAGAACCATGGGGCAACAGGCTAAAGCAGATGCCGGCGGTGAACAAACGCCTGCTCTCGTGGATCGTTGCGCCTTATAGTGAGGACAAGTGGCTAAGTGCCCATTTTTTCTATGAGATGGATTCACCCGGTGATGCTAATGGATCGTAGCGTGAGGCTACATAGCGAAAACAAAACTTTCTACCGCGCACACAAGGACATCATGCTTAAGGAGGATCATGGATCGTTACCACTAGGCATTGCAGTAGAGAAGAAGAGTTGGGCCGATCCAACCACCGCGTCGGTAGTAGTGGAAGTAGTCGATCGTCCCGACCGATCGTCTCCTCCACGCGATCAACCACACCACGCAGCGGATCAATCGCAGGTTGTTGATGCCAATCAGCGCCGCAGCGGCGCCTCCACCGGTATCCACCGTCAGGGGCTGGAGCCGATCGCGAGTGTACCGGCACTCGCATGGCGACTAGGGTTTGGCTCGGGAGGTGGCGGCGGTTTAGCTTCGGAATTATCGGATGCATCCCCTGGCCCTCGCCTCCATATATAGACCTCCTCACTTGGGCCTCGCGGACCGAGGCCCAATAGGAAGTCTATCGGGATCTCTATCCGAATTGAGCCCACATCCGAATCACATTGAATTAGTGTTCCAACCCGTTAAGTGTGCAACCACAGCAGGTTCACGTACACTTGGTCGCGACCGAAACACCTTCAGGTCACCACAGTAATAGCGGTCTCTAGTAAGACATATTAACCCCAATGTATACGTAAAGATCATATCAATTTGAACACTGTAATGTTCTCATGTACTAATCCCTTTGCCTCACGATATAGATTAAGCTCAAGGCGAGACATGTCATCCTCTTAATAGCTCAATCACTCTCTCGATTCCGTGATGGATTATAAACTCGTGATTGACTCCTCAATCACCTTGGCATGGCCATGCACTTTCATAATCCATTACATCGAGGGGCCCAGAGATATCTCTCCCATAAGGAGGGGCCCAGATATATCTCTCCCATAAGGAGGGGCAAATTCTATCTTGATCATTCACATCCAACTACATGTTTCATGGCAAACACAAAGACTACTTTTATGACTACCCAGTTACGGAGTAGTGTTTAGTAGAGAAGCTTGAGACTAAGCGGATGCGGCGGTGAACAACGCCTTCTCTCGTGGACCGTTGCGCCTTTTAGTGAGGACTAGTGGCTAAGTGTCCGTTTTTCTACGAGATGGAATCACCGGTGATGCATAAGCGGTGTACTCTGGTGCGCTGCCGGGCGGCGACACCAGGAGAACCGTGGCGCCAGAGGCTAAAAGCGAGATGCGGCGGTGAACAACGCCTACTCGTGGACCGTTCGCCTTTTAGTGAGGACTAGTGGCTAAGTGCCCGTTTTTCTACGAGATGGAATCACTGGTCAAGCATAGCGGGTAAGGCGGCCTGCCGGGCGAGCGACACCAGGAGAACCGTGGGCGCAGCAGGCTAAGCGGATCTGGCGGTGAACAACGCCTTCTCTCGTGGACCGTTCGCCTTTTAGTGAGGACTAGTGGCTAAGTGCCCATTTTTCTACGAGATGGAATCACCCGGTGATGCATAGCAAGACTCTGGCCAAGCTGCCGGGCGAGCGACACCAGGAGAACCAGGGCAGCGAGGCTAAGCGAGATCTTGGCGGTGAACAACGCCTTCTCTCGTGGACCGTTGCGCCTTTTAGTGAGGACTAGTGGCTAAGTGCCCGTTTTTCCACGAGATGGAATCACTTGGTGATGCATAGCGGGCTCTGTGTGAAGCTGCCGGGCGAGTAACACCAGGAGAACAGGTGGGCAGCAGGCTAAGCGGATGCGGTGGTGAACAACGCCTTCTCTCGTGGACCGTTGCGCCTTTTAGTGAGTACTAGTGGCTAAGTGCCCGTTTTTCTCACGAGATGGAATCACCGGTGATGCATAGCGGACTAGCAGACTGCATTGCCGGGCGGTAGACGCCAGGAGAAGGTGGGGCAGAGGCTAAGCGGATGCGGTGGTGAACAAACACCTTCTCTCGTGGACCGTTGCGCCTTTTAGTGAGGACTAGTGGCTAAGTGCCCATTTTTTCTGAGATGGAATCACCGGTCATGCATAGCGGAGTAGCAGCGGCCTGCCGGGCGAGCGACGCCAGGGGAACCGAGGCGCAGAGCTAAAAGCGAGATGCGGCGGTGAACAACGCCTTCTCTCGTGGACCGTTGCGCCTTTTAGCGAGGACTAGTGGCTAAGTGCCTATTTTTCTGAGATGGAATCACCGGTGATGCATAGGCGGAAGCAGCGGCTGCCGGGCGGCGACACCAGGAGAACCGCGGCGGCAGGCTAAGCGAGATGCGGCGGTGAACAACGCCTTCTCTCGTGGACCGTTGCGCCTTTTAGTGAGGACTAGTGGCTAAGTGCCTATTTTTTCTGAGATGGAATCACCGGTGATGCATAGTCAAGATGCTACGGTGGCTGCCGGGCGAGCAACACCAGGAGAACCGTGGGCAGCAGCTAAGCGGATCTTGGCGGTGAACAACGCCTTCTCTCGTGGACCGTTGCGCCTTTTAGTGAGGACTAGTGGCTAAGTGCCTATTTTTCTACAAGATGGAATCACCGGTGATGCATAGCAGATAGGTGGCTTTGCCGGGCGGCGACACCAGGAGAACCGTGGCGCAACAGGCTAAGCGGATGCGGTGGTGAACAAGCGCCTTCTCTCGTGGACCGTTGCGCCTTTTAGTGAGGACTAGTGGCTAAGTGCCCATTTTTCTCGAGATGGAATCACCGGTGATGCATAGCGGAGTAGCAGCTGCACAGGCGAGCGACACCAGGAGAGCCGCGGTGCAACAGGCTAAGCGGATGCCGGCGGTGAACAACGCCTTCTCTCGTGGACCGTTCGTCTTTTAGTGAGGACTAGTGGCTAAGTGCCCGTTTTTTCTGAGATGGAATCACCGGTGATGCATAGCGGGATAGCAATGGCTGCCGGAAGAGCGACACCAGGAGAACCAGCGGTGCAGCAGGCTAAGCGGTGCCGGCGGTGAACAACGCCTTCTCGTGGACCGTTGCGCCTTTTAGTGAGGACTAGTGGCTAAGTGCCGTTTTTTCTGAGATGGAATCACCGGTGATGCATAGGCGGAGTAGCAATGGCTGCATTAAGCGGCGACACCAGGAGGCGGTGGGGCAGCAGGCTAAGCGAGATGCGGCGGTGAACAACGACTTCTCTCGTGGACCGTTGCGCCTTTTAGTGAGGACTAGTGGCTAAGTGCCCGTTTTTCTACGAGATGGAATCACCGGTGATGCATAGCAAGAGTAGCAATGACTGCCGGGCGGCGGCACTCTCGGAGAACCGCGGGGCAGCAGGCTAAGCGAGATGCGGCGGTGAACAACGCCTTCTCTCGTGGACCGTTGCGCCTTTTAGTGAGGACTAGTGGCTAAGTGCCCGTTTTTCTACGAGATGGAATCACCGGTGATGCATAGGCGGAAGCAGCGGTGAACGCCTTCTCTCGTCTGCCGGGCGAGGCGACGTTTTTCCACGAGATGGAATCAGGAGAGCAGCGGTGCAGGCTAAGCGGATGCGGCGGTGAACAAACGCCTTCTCTCGTGGACCGTTGCGCCTTTTAGTGAGGACTAGTGGCTAAGTGCCCGTTTTTCTACGAGATGGAATCACCGGTGATGCATAGCGGGTAGCAATGACTGCTGCCGGAGCGGCGACTCCAGGAGGGCAGGTGGCAGCAGGCTAAGCGAGATGCGGCGGTGAACAAACGCCTTCTCTCGTGGACCGTTCGCCTTTTAGTGTAATGGATCGCGAGTAGGCTACGAGGCGCGAAAACAAAATTTTCTACTGCGCACACAAGAACATCATGCTTAGGAGGGATCATGGATCGTTACCACTAGGCAGCTTGTGCGTGAAGAAGAGTTGGAGAGCCGATCAACCACAGCGTCAGTAGTAGTGGAAGTAGTCGATCGTCCCGAACCGATCGTCTCCTCCGCGATCAACCACACCGCAGCGGATCAATCATGGGTTGTTGATGCCGATCAACGCCGCAGCGAGCGGCGCCTCCACGGTATCCACCGTCCGGGGTGGGCAGCCGATCGCGAGTGTACCGGCACTCATGGCGGCTAGGGTTTGGCTGCGGAGGTGGCGGCTACGGATTAGCTCGGGATTATCGGTGCGTTCCTCGGCCCTCGCCTCCATATATAGACCTCCTCACTTGGGCCTCGTGGACCGAGGGGCCCAATAGGAGTCTATCAGGATCTCTATCCGAATTGAGCCCATATCCGAATCACATTGAATTAGTGTTCCAACCCGTTAAGTGTGCGACCACAGCAGGTTCACGTATACTTGGTCGCGACCGAAACACCTTTCAGGTCACCGTGTTAATAGCGGCCTCTAGCAAGACATATTAACCCCAAAGTATACGTAAAGATCATATCGGTGAACTGTAATGTTCTCATGTACTAATCCCTTTGCCTCACGATATAGATTAAGCTCAAGGCGAGACTGTGTCATCCTCTTAATAGCTCAATCACTCTCTCGATTCCGTGATGGATTATAAACTCGTGATTGACTCCTCAATCACCTTGGCATGGCCATGCACTTTCATAATCCATTACATCGAGGGGCCGAGATATCTCTCCCATAAGGAGGGCAAATTCTATCTTGATCATTCACATCCCACTACATGTTTCATGGCAAACCCAAAGACTACTTTTATGACTACCCGATTCACGGAGTAGTGTTTAGTAGTCCCAAAGTAGCTACTACGCATCTTTGGGAACCATGATGATCTCAAGTCTAAGGATTCCACATAAACACTACTTGAGACCAGCGATGACACTTGGAATCTCTGCGGTGTCTCATGGCGGGTCTATCAACATATGTTCACTAACACATGTCCATATTATTGATTTGGTATCTCCATACCATGATCCATGAGACATGATCATCAATCAATACATATCTTGATCTTTGAATCATATTTGTTCCTCATATGAAATATAATCGGGGATCATTTAGAAATAGCAACATTTTGGCATTAAGAGTCTCATGAATAAGTCACATACTCATTGATCAATAATGATAATGTCTATTTCAAGGAACAAAGCAATGTATCATAAACATAGTATGTGATATATTCAACATCTCCATGTTGCCTCTAGGGCATATCTGTGATCTCCCACTTGCACTAGAGTCAACCATGTGGTATCTAATACCCATTGCCTAGTGTGAGCCTCATGCTTTGGTGGGAGCGGCTTTGTCAGCGGATGCGCAATGTTCAAATCCGTGTGTACTTTGCATATCTTAACATCGCCTCTCTCCACAATCTCGCGGATGAGATGAAATCGCCGTAGAATGTGCTTGGACTTACAGTGCGATCTAGGCTCCTTGGCTTGCGCAATGGCTCCCTTGTTGTCCTGATGAGGTCCATTGGGTGGAGGCACTAGCCATCACACCAAGCTCGAAACAAATTTCTTGATCCAAGCGACCTCTTTAGCGACTTGAGCCGCTATGTACTAAACTACATTGTAGAATCGACACTGTCTCTGCTTGGAACTCTTCCGACTTACCGCACCGCCATTCGGGAGAACACAAATCCGATTGCGATCTAAAATCATCTTTGTCGGTTTGGAAGCTAGCATCGGTGTAACCATTTACAACGAGCTCTTCCTCACCCCATAGGCGAGGAACACATCTTTAGTTCTTCTCAAGTACTTCAAGATGTTCTTCTGATAATCGATGACTTTCACGGATCGGTAGTATCTACTCGTAGCACTTAAAGCATCTGAGACATCGGGCGTGTACAAAGCATGGCATACATAATGGATCCAATAGTGAAGCATATGGAATCGCATTCATTTTATCCGCTCATCGGTGTACTAGGACACGATTCTTGCTAAGATTTATACCATGTGACATAGGTAGGAAGCCTTTCTTGGAATCTGCATGTTGAACCTTTTCAACACCTTGTCAATGTCGTATCTTGGCTTAATCAATCGACCTTTTGATCTATCTCTATAGATCTTGATGCCCAGAATATATCGCCTCTCCTAAGTCTTTCATAGAAACTACTTTTCAATGAAGACTTATGATTCGACATAGGAATGTCATTTCGATCAATAATATGTCATCCACATATAAGACCCGAAACACGAGTGCGCTCCCACTAGCCTTTTGTAAACACAAGGCTCTTCTTAGTTCTTGATGAAACCAAACCCTTTGATTACTTCATCAAAGCAGATGTTCCAACTCGAGATGCTGCTTTAATCCATAAATGGATCTTTGCGACTTGCATATCTTTCTAGGCGATTGCGGATCGACAAAACACGTGGGGTGTGTCATGTACACATCCTCACTCGATTTCCATTAAGGAAAGCTGTTTTGACATCCATTGCCATATTTCATAGTCGAAATAGCGACAATCGCTAGAATGATCGAATAGACTTTAGCATTGCGACGGCGAAAAAGTTTCATCATAATCAACACCTTGAATTTGTTTGAAACCTTTGGCCTGTCGCGCTTTATAGATGTGAACATTTCCATCTATGTCTATCTTTTCTTGAAAACCCATTTGCACTCAATGGTTTTAACACCATCGGTGGATCAACCAAGTTCAAACTTGATTCTTGTGCATGGATTCAATTTGGATCTCATGGCTTCAAGCCATTTCTCAGTCTGGTCCCACCATCGCTTCTTCATAGGTCTTAGGTTCATCGTTGTCTAACAACAATATATCCCGTTGTTGAGTAGTCAAGAACATGTACCTCTCGGTACAGCGTGACCTCTCGACCTACGTGGTGCGGTGTGTCCTAGCAGGTTCTTCAGCAGTTTGTTCATCTGTTGTGGTTACGTAGGAGGCTGAAAGCGTTTTCGGTGTTTCTCGAATTTCTTCAAGTTGCACCATGCTCCCACTATCCCTTCTTGAGAGAAACTCTTTCTCTAAGAAGACACCATCTTAGGCGACAAACACTTTGCCTTCTTCTTGATTATAAGTAATATCCTTTTGTTTCCTTAGGATGCAGATAAAGAAGCATTTATCAGTTGGGGTGAGCTTATCAGTTGTAAGCGTTTACATAAGTCTCACATCCCCAAATCTTAAGAAAAGACAAGCTAGGGCGTTGTCTGTCCACATCTCATATGGTGTCTTTTCTCTGATTTTGATGGAACTACATTTAGTGTGGCGGTACATTTCAAGGCGTACCCCAAAAGACAACGGAAGATCACTTGTGGCTCATCATGGGCGCACCATATCTAATAAGGTGCGATTTCTCGTTCGAGATACCCCATTCCATTGAGGTGTTAGGGCGGAGTCAATTGTGGAACAATTCCACAATCCTTGAGATGATTACCAAACTCATGGCTCAAATACTCGCCTCCACGATCGGATCGTAGAAACTTGATTGTCTTGCCTAAATGATTTTGCACTTCATTTTGGAATTCTTTGAACTTTTCAAAGGATTGGACTTATCTTCATCGGTAGATATATCCATATCTACTAAAGTCATCGATAAAAGTTATGAAATCTTGAAAACCACCTCATTTGTTGAGCTCATTGGTCCACATACATCGAGAATGTCGAGTGCCAATAAGTCACTTGCCCGTTCACCTTGACCGGTGAAAGGTGCTTTTGTCATCTTGCCAAGTAAACAAGATTCGCATGTCTCAAATGATTCAAAATCAAATGAGTGCGAGAATACCATCTCTATGGAGCTTCTCCATCGTTTCTCATTTATGTGACCTAGCGGCGGTGCCAAATAAGCGTGGGATTCAAATCATTCGATCGTTGCCTCTTTGTATTAATGTTATAGACCGATGACTCTTCAAAGTAAGAACATATAACCCATTCACCAATGGAGTATGACAATAGAACATATCTTTGAAATAAAGAGAACAACCATTGTTCACGGATCTAAAGTCATAACCTTACGCTTGTAAACATGAGCGAAATAATGTTCTTGGAAGAGATGGAACACAATAACAATTATTCAATTCCAAAACTAATCACGAAGGTAAAGACAATGGCATGGTGCCAGCGACCACATGACAACTTTTGCTCCATTGCCAGCGAAGATCCACTTAGCTCCTCCTCAAACTTCTACTTCTTCTTAGCCCACAGCGATTTGCAAATGTGAGCAACCGATCCGGTATCAAATACCCAAGAATCGATAGATGAAGTAGCAAGATTGATTTCTATAACATTTATACAGGAGGCGGAGTCGTACTTCCTTCTTTTCTCAAGATCCTCCAAGTACTTTGGGCGGTTCCTTTTCAATGTCACGATTGCTTCTGATGGTAGCAATGCGCATCGAGCGAGGCCCTTCTTGACTTGCTTGGCCTTAGAAGCGCTCGCGATCTCGCCGGGAGCTAACTTTCTTTGACCGCGCCTTTCTTTACATAGGGCTTGCCCTTGCCTTTCTGCATCATCATCACATGATGGCTGCTTTTCTTAATGCTTTCCTCGGTGATTTTAGCATCCCATGCAACTCGACCAAGGTCTTCATCCATGTTGTTCATGTGATAGTTCGAATGAATGGCTCAAAGCTCGGGGGCGGTGAAGAATCACATCGGTAGCCAACTCTTGGCTAAGGGAAAACCAAGCTTTCGGACTCTCAATGTAGCCAATCATCTTAATCACATGAGGGGTGAGTTCCCATACGCAAGCTTGCATAAACAAGGACTTTGAAGTGTTGAACCTCTCGGCCCTTGCTTGGTTCTCAAACATACCACGCAACCCACAATGATATTGTAGGCATCGTGTTCTCATATTGCTTACGAGCTCGAGAGGACATTGTGGCAAGCATGAGGCGACTCACATCAAGGTAATCATTCGTTTGCTTCTCATAAGCTTTCCGTGCAGCCACGGTAGCATTATCGGGCAAGTCATCGGGATAAGGAGACTCAAGGACATGCTCCTTGCGCTCTTGCTTGAGAACAATTCTCGGGTTGCGATACCAATCCAAAAGTTCGTTCCATTGAGTTTTCTTTCTCAAGAATAGATCGCAAATTAAAAGAAGCTGGATGCGGCATTAGTTGACATGATCTACAACAAAGAATATGCAAAGTTTAGCACTATGTTCATGTTTGATCTTCCATTAAACAATTTAACAAAGATACTCCCACTATATGTTTTGTAATCGTCTTCCCTCTAACGACATATAGTGGTCAAGATCCATGTTCATCTAAGTTCTAGTGAGCTTTGGCATCCTTGCTAGAAACCTAGTGGCGTGGGTAAGCAACACTTGCTAATCACATCTTATGTGACTCTTGTTTGTTGGGTGGCATCCAATGCCCGGCTCCCAACACCATGCCCCAAGGCCCAAATCTAATTTGATAGCCTTGTCAAGTAAACCAATACTATGCATGTGGATGTCAGACATCCACCCTATTAGATCAAGATAGTTGATGGTACTCTGCTTTGGCGAGACCTACCAAACAATGATCATGATTCTTATAAGCGCGACAATTGGAAGAGCATCAAAACAAATTCTTAATTTTTCTTGAGAGAAGCTATTCTATCATGAAAAACTAACCCATAGTTGGTATGGCATGAAAGAATAGTATGACAAGAAATAAACATCACATGCATATAATCACATTATCTTGTGAATGGTATGGCATTTTGTATCGTAGTGGTGGCGCCATCGCCATGGTTCCACGGTGATATTCTTAGCCACACTTCTTGTCCTCTTTGTCATCATGCTTGAAGCCTCCATAGCAAAGAACTAAACTATTACAACTAATAGGTAGCAAATGAATTACATGAGGAGCTCAAGCATCACAAGTCGACAGCTGTGGTCGTTATACAATTAAAAAACGACCTCAACCATTTGTGATTAATCGACACACAGGCCGCCAAAACACACATGCATCACATATGCATCTATGCCATACCATTCACATCATTCCTGCAAAAACAAGTTAGCGTAGAACATATTCTACATACGACATGAATGTGTTTCTATAACAATCTATGCGTGCATAGCGGCAAAACCTCACGGAATTACATAGATCGCATCTATGAAATCGCTATGAAAATCTCATCGGCGATCAAATCAACCCAAATCCGAGCCATTCAAAATGTCTCAATTTTCATTAGATCAATCACATCAATCATCGCGATCGGTATGCTTGAGGAGACCGCAACACAAGACCTCGATCTGTTGTCTCAATCTCTTGTTGTCTTGTGATTAGCCCGATGGTGTTACCGGTAGGTGAGGGGCAAGTCGGCGTGTACATCAAGAAGAACACGAACTAATCTTTTGGCCACATGATGCTATCAACTCATACATATTCCAACCCCTTATGACCGATTGATCTAGTCGTAATAGATCAATCTATTACAACCGCATATCAACATATGCGATCGGATCGCAAACTAAGCAAGATGGCTCGATACCACTAATGGATCGCGGTAGGCTACGATAGCGAAAACAAAATTTTTCTACGCGCACACAAGAACATCATGCTTAGGAGGATCATGGATCGTTACCACTAGGCGTTGTTGTGCGTGAAGAAGAGTTGGAAGCCGATCCAACCACGGCGTCGAGTAGTAGTGGAAGTAGTCGATCGTCCGAACCGATCGTCTCCTCCCGCGATCAACCACACCACGGCGGATCAATCATGGGTTGTTGATGCCGATCAGCGCGCGCAGCGGCGCCTCACCGGTATCCACCGTCCGGAAATTTGGGCAGCCGATCGCGAGTGTACCGGCACTCATGACGGCTGGGGTTTGGCTCACGGAGGTGGCGGCTACGGATTAGCTCGGGATTATCGGTGCGTTCCTCGGCCCTCGCCTCCATATATAGACCTCCTCACTTGGGCCTCGTGGACCGAGGCCCAATAGGAGTCTATCAGGATCTCTATCGAATTGAGCCCATATCCGAATCACATTGAATTAGTGTTCCAACCCGTTAAGTGTGCGACCACAGCAGGTTCACGTATACTTGGTCGCGACCGAAACACCTTTCGGTCACCGTGTTAATAGCGGCCTCTAGCAAGACATATTAACCCCAAAGTATCGTAAAGATCATATCAATTTGAACTGTAATGTTCTCATGTACTAATCCCTTTGCCTCACGATATAGATTAAGCTCAAGGCGAGACTGTGTCATCCTCTTAATAGCTCAATCACTCTCTCGATTCCGTGATGGATTATAAACTCGTGATTGACTCCTCAATCACCTTGGCATGGCCATGCACTTTCATAATCCATTACATCGAGGGGCCGAGATATCTCTCCCATAAGGAGGGCAAATTCTATCTTGATCATTCACATCCCACTACATGTTTCATGGCAAACCCAAAGACTACTTTTATGACTACCCGATTCACGGAGTAGTGTTTAGTAGTCCCAAAGTAGCTACTACGCATCTTTGGGAACCATGATGATCTCAAGTCTAAGGATTCCACATAAACACTACTTGAGACCAGCGATGACACATGGAATCTCTGCGGTGTCTCATGGCGGGTCTATCAACATATGTTCACTAACACATGTCCATATTATTGATTTGGTATCTCCATACCATGATCCATGAGACATGATCATCAATCAATACATATCTTGATCTTTGAATCATATTTGTTCCTCATATGAAATATAATCGGGGATCATTTAGAAATAGCAACATTTTGGCATTAAGAGTCTCATGAATAAGTCACATACTCATTGATCAATAATGATAATGTCTATTTCAAGGAACAAAGCAATGTATCATAAACATAGTATGTGATATATTCAACATCTCCATGTTGCCTCTAGGGCATATCACCGCACAGGCGGCGACACCAGGAGGCGGGTGAGACAGCAGGCTAAGCGGATCTCGGCGGTGAACAGCAAACTTCTCTCGTGGGCTGTTGCGCCTTTTAGTGAGGACTAGTGGCTAAGTGCCCGTTTTTTCTCTGAGATGGAATCACTGGTCAAGCATAGCCAAGATGTGTAGCACTGCCGGGCGGCGACACTCTCGAGGAGAACCGTGAGACAACAGGCTAAGCGGATCTGCGGCGGTGAACAAGCGCTGCTCTCGTGGACCGTTGCGCCTTTTAGTGAGCACAAGTGGCTAAGTGCCCATTTTTCTCTGAGATGGATTCACCCGGTGATGCATAAGCAGACTCACGGTGGCTGCCGGGCGCGGCGACCTTCTTAGAAGAAGCAGTGAGACAGCAGGCTAAGCGGATGCGGCGGTGAACAAGCGCCTTCTCTCGTGGACCGTTGCGCCTTTTAGTGAGTACTAGTCGCTAAGTGCCCATTTTTCTCGAGATGGAATCACTGGTCAAGCATAGCGGACTCTGTGGCTGCCGGGCGAGCGACACCAGGAGGCAGGTGGGGCCTTGAGGCTAAAAGCGGATCGGCGGTGAACAAACACCTTCTCGTGGACCGTTGCGCCTTTTAGTGAGGACTAGTGGCTAAGTGCCCATTTTTCTCTGAGATGGAATCACACGGTCAAGCATAGGCGGGTAGTGACTGCTGCCGGAGCGGCGACACCAGGGGCCGTGGGGCAGCAGAGCTAAGCGAGATGCGGCGGTGAACAAACGCCTTCTCTCGTGGACCGTTGCGTCTTTTAGCGAGGACTAGTGGCTAAGTGCCTATTTTTCTCTGAGATGGAATCACCGGTGATGCATAGCAAGTAGCAATGACTGCCGGGCGGCGACACCAGGAGGCAGGTAGAGACCAGAGGCTAAGCGGATGCGGCGGGAACAACGCCTTCTCTCGTGGACCGTTGCGCCTTTTAGTGAGGACTAGTGGCTAAGTGCCTATTTTTCTCGAGATGGAATCACCCGGTGATGCATAGTCAGACTACGGTGGCTGCCGGGCGGCGGCCTCCAGGAGCAGGTGGGACAGCAGGCTAAGCGAGATCTTGGCGGTGAACAACGCCTTCTCTCGTGGACCGTTGCGCCTTTTAGTGAGGACTAGTGGCTAAGTGCCTATTTTTCTACAAGATGGAATCACCGGTGATGCATAAGCAAGACTCTGGTGGCCTGCCGGGCGAGCGGCACCAGGAGAAGCAGGTGGGACCTTGAGGCTAAGCGGTCTGATGCGGTGAACAAACACCTTCTCTCGTGGACCGTTGCGCCTTTTAGTGAGGACTAGTGGCTAAGTGCCCGTTTTTCTCTGAGATGGAATCACTGGTAAAAGCATAAGCAAGACTCTGAGGGCTGCAAGACAGCGACACCAGAAGAACAGGTGGGGCAACATGCTAAAGCGGATGCGGCGGTGAACAACGCCTTCTCTCGTGGTGTTGTGCCTTTTAGTGAGGACTAGTGGCTAAGTGCCGTTTTTCTCTGAGATGGAATCACTGGTCAAGCATAGCCGGGATGTGGCGGTGCCTGAGCGGCGACACCAGGAGGCGGGTGGGGCAGCAGGCTAAGCGAGATCGGCGGTGAACAAGCGACTTCTCTGTGTGGTATTGCGCCTTTTAGTGAGGACTAGTGGCTAAGTGCCCGTTTTTCTCGAGATGGAATCACTGGTCAAGCATAGCAAGATGTGTGTGCTGCCGGCGAGCGGCACTCTCGGAGGCAGGTAGAACATGAGGCTAAGCGAGATCTGGCGGTGAACAAGCGCTTTGCTCTCGTGGACCGTTGCGCCTTTTAGTGAGCACAAGTGGCTAAGTGCCCATTTTTTCTGAGATGGATTCACCCGGTGATGCATAGCAAGACTCGGTGAAGCGCATCGGGCGAGCGACACCAGGAGGCAGTGGGACCAACGAGGATAAAGCGGATCTTGGCGGTGAACAAGCGCCTTCTCTCGTGGACGTTGCGCCTTTTAGTGAGGACTAGTGGCTAAGTGCCCATTTTTCTGAGATGGAATCACTGGTCAAGCATAAGCGGATGTGGCCAGGCTGCTGGAAGCGAGCGACACATCAGAAGAACAGGTGAGACAGAGGCTAAGCAGATCTTGGCGGTGAATAGCGCCTTCTCGTGGACCATTGCGCCTTTTAGTGAGGGTGGTGGCTAAGTGCCCATTTTTCTACTAGATGGAATCACCGGTGATGCATAGCTGAGCTATGGTGAAGTTGCCGAGGAGGCGGCGCCAGGAGAACCGTTGGGCAGCGAGGCTAAGCGGATGCGGTGGTGAACAAGCGCCTTCTCTTGTGGGCATTGCGCCTTTTAGTGAGGACTAGTGGCTAAGTTCCCATTTTTCTACGAGATGGAATCACTGGTCAAGCATGGCCGGATGGCAATGACCTGCCGGAGTAAGCGACACTCTCGGAGGCAGGTGGGAACAACAGGCTAAGCGGATGCGGCGGTGAACAAGCGCTTTGCTCTCGTGGACCGTTGCGCCTTTAGTGAGGACAAGTGGCTAAGTGCCCATTTTTCTCTGAGATGGATTCACCCGGTGATGCATAGCAAGACTACGGTGGCTGCCGGGCGGCGACACTTCCGGAGAAGCAGGTGGAGGCTTGAGGCTAAGCGGATGCGGCGGTGAACAAGCGCCTTCTCTCGTGGGCTGTTGCGCCTTTAGTGAGGCTGGAAGTGTCCATTTTTCTGAGATGGAATCACCGGTGATGCATAAGCGGTGCTCTGGTGAAGGCTGCACAGGCGGCACCAGGGGCAGGTAGACCAGCAGGCTAAGCGGATCTTGGCGGTGAACAACGCCTTCTCTCGTGGACGTTGCGCCTTTGGTGAGTACTAGTGGCTAAGTGCCCGTTTTTTCTCTGAGATGGAATTACGGTCAAGCATAGCGGTGGTGGCGGCTGCCGGGCGAGCAACACTTAGGAGGCCGTTGGGCAGCGGGATAAGCGGATCTGGGCGGTGAACAACGCCTTCTCTCGTGGACCGTTGCACCTTTAGTGAGGACTAGTGGCTAAGTGCCCATTTTTCTTGAGATGGAATCACACGGTCAAGAATAGTCGGATGTAGTGGCTGCCGGGCGGCGGCACTCTCGGAGGCAGGTGGGACAACAGGCTAAGCGAGATCTGCGGCGGTGAACAAGCGTTCTCTCGTGGACCGTTCGCCCTTTAGTGAGGACAAGTGGCTAAGTGCCCATTTTTCTAGGAGATGGATTCACCGGTGATGCAAATCGTGAGCTATAGG
Organism: Bonia amplexicaulis; assembly: GCA_036346245.1. Lineage (NCBI taxonomy): Eukaryota > Viridiplantae > Streptophyta > Magnoliopsida > Poales > Poaceae > Bonia > Bonia amplexicaulis. The sequence continues at coordinate 69,430 of JAYGGG010000928.1, forward strand.
TCCTCTTTTGGCCAAATGTGCTCAGAAAATAAAATCCCAGGATGGTCGGTAACCCTAGCGACTAGAAAAGCGGAAAATCGTGAGCTATAGGTTGGGATTCGGCCGTCTGCTCGAGAATATAAAAATACCCAGCTATGGCGTGCGATGGAAAGACTAGAAAATTTGAAAATCGTGAGCTATAGATCGATCTTCGACCAAATGAGGTCAGAAAAATAAAATCCCCAAAGCTGGCGGTAACCTTAGAGCGACTAGAAAAGGCGAAAATCGTGAGCTATAGGTCACGTTTTTGATAAATATCTCAGAAAAATAAAATCCCAGTGGCGGTTACCCTAGCGACTAGAAAAATGAAAATCGTGAGCTATAGGTCGGGGTTTCGGTAAATCTACTCAAAATATAAAAATACAGAATGCTTGCCGTGTATTTGGAATGGCTAGAAAAGCTGAAAATCGTGAGCTATAATCGATCTTTCGGCCAAATGTGCTCGAAAATAAAATCCCAAATTGGCACAGTAACCTTAGAATGACTAGAAAAATTGAAAATCGTGAGCTATAGGTCACGTTTTTATTAAATGTCTTCGAAATTAAAATCCCGGATTGGCGGTAACGAGCGAATAGAAAATTTGAAAATCGAGCTATAGGTCACGCTTTTCGCGAAATCTGCTCACGAGGAACAAAATTCCCATTGCTCAGGTTCTGGTTGAGCGACTAGAAAAACTGAAAATCATGAGTTATATGTCACGCTTTCGCCCAGATGTGATGCGAAAAAAAATCCCTCGAATCCTCCGATATGACCGGAATGTTTAGAAAAGTTCAAAATCGTTAGCTATAGGTCACGCTTTCGGGCAAATGTGCTCGGAAAAATAAAAATCCCTGGACTGGTCCGGTAACCCCGGAACGACTAAATAAGCTGAAATCGTGAGCTATAGGTCACGCTTTCGATAAATCTTCCTCGAGAAACAAAAATCTTGAATTCTCCGGTAACCACAGCAAGAATAGAAAATTTGAAAATCGCGAGCTATAGGTCACGCTTTGGGCCAAATGTGCTCGAAAATAAAATCCCAAAACTTGCACAGTAACCTTAGAATGACTAGAAAAGCTAAAATCGTGAGCTATAGGTCACGTTTTTATTAAATGTCTTGAAAAGTAAAATCCCGGATGGCGGTAACGAAACGAATAGAAAAGCTGAAAATCATGAGGTATAGGTCACGCTTTCGACAAAATATGCTCCAAAAAATAAAAATCCTCGGACTGCCTCGGTAACCCAGAAACGAATATAAAAGCTGAAAATCTGAGCTATAGGTCACGCTTTCGCCGAAATCTGCTCTGAGGAACAAAATTCCCCCGACTGCTCCGGTTACCGTTGAACGACTAGAAAAGCTGAAAATCATGAGCTATATGTCACGCTTTCGCCCAGATGTGATGCGAAAAAAATCCTCGAATCCTCAGATAACACGGAATGTTTAGAAAAGTTGAAAATCGTTAGCTATAGGTCACGCTTTCGGGCAAATGTGCTCGGAAAAATAAAAATACCTGGTGGTCCGGTAACCCCGGAACGACTAGAAAAGCTGAAATCGTGAGCTATAGGTCACTCTTTCGACCAAATCTTGCTCGAGAAACAAAAAATCTTCGGAATTCTCCGGTAACCCTGGCAAGAATAGAAAAGCTGAAAATCGCGAGCTATAGGTCACGCTTTGGGCCAAATGTGCTCGAAAATAAAATCTAAGCGGCACAGTAACCTTAGAATGACTAGAAAAGCTGAAAATCGTGAGGTATAGGTGACGTTTTTGGCCAAATGTGCTGCGAAAATTAAAAATCCTCGGATGGCCGGTAACCCGAGCGAATAGAAAAGTGAAAATCATGAGCTATAGGTCACGCTTTCGACAAAATATGCTCAGAAAAATAAAATCCTCGGATGCCTCGGTAACCCGAAGCGTATATAAAAAGCGAAAATCGTGAGCTATAGGTCACGCTTTCGCGAAATCTGCTCGAGGAACAAAACTCCCAGTGCTCAGGTTCTGGTTAATGACTAGAAAAGCTGAAAATCATGAGCTATATGTCACGCTTTCGCCCAGATGTGATGCGAAAAAAAATCCCTCGAATCCTCCGATATGACCGAAATGTTTAGAAAAGTTGAAAATCGTTAGCTATAGGTCACGCTTTCGGGCAAATGTGCTCGGAAAAATAAAAATCCCTGGACTGGTCCGGTAACCCCGGAACGACTAAATAAGCTGAAATCGTGAGCTATAGGTCACGCTTTCGACCAAATCTTCCTCGAGAAACAAAAAATCTTCGGAATTCTCCGGTAACCCTGGCAAGAATAGAAAAGCTGAAAATCGTGAGCTATAGGTCACGCTTTGAATAAATGTGCTCAGAAAAATAAAATCCCAGATGGCCGGTTACCCTAGCGACTAGAAAAGGCGAAAATCGTGAGCTATAGGTCGGGGTTTCGACCAAATCTACTCAAAATATAAAATACGGGCTGGCAGAGTGTATGCAATGGCTAGAAAAGTGAAAATCGTGAGCTATAGATGGTCTTTCGGCCAAATGAGCTCAAAATAAAAATCTAAGCGGCTGGTAACCTTAGAATGACTAGAAAAGCTGAAAATTGTGAGCTATAGGTCACGTTTTTGGCCAAATGTCTTCTTGAAAATTAAAATCCCGGATGGCGGTAACGAGCGAATAGAAAATTGAAAATCATGAGGTATAGGTCACGTTTTCGACAAAATATGCTCCAAAAAATAAAAATCCTCGGACTGCCTCGGTAACCCAGAAACGAATATAAAAGCTGAAAATCGTGAGCTATAGGTCACGCTTTCGCCGAAATCTGCTCTGAGGAACAAAATTCCCCCGACTGCTCCGGTTACCGTTGAACGACTAGAAAAGCTGAAAATCATGAGCTATATGTCACGCTTTCGCCCAGATGTGATGCGAAAAAAATCCCTCGAATCCTCCGATAAGACCGGAATGTTTAGAAAAGTTGAAAATCGTTAGCTATAGGTCACGCTTTCGGGCAAATGTGCTCGGAAAAATAAAATCCTGGTGGTCCGGTAACCGGAACGACTAGAAAAGCTGAAATCGTGAGCTATAGGTCACTCTTTCGACAAATCTTCCTCGAAACAAAAATCTTGAATTCTCCGGTAACCACACACGACTAGAAAAGCTGAAAATCGCGAGCTATAGGTCACGCTTTGGGCCAAATGTGCTCGAAAATAAAATCCCAGGTGGCCGGTAACCTAGCGACTAGAAAAGGCGAAAATCGTGAAGGCACAGTGAGCGGCGACACTTCGAGGCAAGTGGGGCATCGGGCTAAAGAAGATCTGCGGTGAACAACGCCTTCTCTCGTGGACCGTTCGCCTTTTAGCGAGGACTAGTGGCCAAGTGCCGTTTTTCTCGAGATGGAATCACACTGGTCAAGCATAGCTAGGTAGCAATGAAGCTGCAGGACTGACACCAGGAGGCAGGTGGGGACCTTGAGGCTAAAGCGGATCTGCGGCGGTGAACAAGCGCCTCTCTCGTGGACCGTTGCGCCTTTTAGTGAGGACTAGTGGCTAAGTGTCCATTTTTCTATGAGATGGAATCACTGGTCAAGCATAGCAGAAGTAGCGGTGAAGGCGCATCGGAGGCGAGCGACACTTACGTGTTGGTGATATGCCCTAGAGGCAACATGGAGATGTTGAATATATCACATACTATGTTTATGATACATTGCTTTGTTCCTTGAAATAGACATTATCATTATTGATCAATGAGTATGTGACTTATTCATGAGACTCTTAATGCCAAAATGTTGCTATTTCTAAATGATCACGATTATATTTCATATGAGGAACAAATATGATTCAAAGATCCATATGTATTGATTGATGATCATGTCTCATGGATCATGGTATGGAGATGCCAAATCAATAATATGGACATGTGTTAGTGAACATATGTTGGATAGACCGCCATGAGACCTGCGAGATTCCAAGTGTCATCGGTTGGTCTCAAGTAGTGTTTATGTGGAATCCTTAGACTTGAGTTCATCATGGTTCCCGGCATGCGTAGTAGCTTACTTTGGGACTACTAAACACTACTCCGTGGCGGGTAGTCATAAAAGTAGTCTTTGGGTTTGCCATGAAACATGTAGTGGGATGTGAATGATCAAGATAGAATTTGCCCCTCCTTATGGGCAGTCTTTCAGCCAAATGAGGTCCGAAGGCTGAAAATCGTGAGCTATAGATCAGTCTTTCAGCCAAATGAGGTCCGAAAATAAAATCTAAAGCGGCGGTAACCTTAGAGCGACTAGAAAAGCTGAAAATCGTGAGCTATAGGTCACGTTTTTGTAAATATGCTCGAAAAATAAAATCCCAGGTGGCCGGTTACCCTACAGCGACTAGAAAATTTGAAAATCGTGAGCTATAGGTGGGGTTTTCGGTAAATCTACTCAAAATATAAAAATACGGGCTGCTTGCCGTGTATTTGGAATGGCTAGAAAAGCTGAAAATCGTGAGCTATAAATCAGTCTTTCGGCCAAATGTGCTCCGAAAATAAAAATCCCCAAATTGGCCTGGTAACCTTAGAATGACTAGAAAAGCTGAAAATCGTGAGCTATAGGTCACGTTTTTATAAATGTCTTCTGAAAATTAAAATCCCGGATTGGCCGGTAACTTGAGCGAATAGAAAAGCTGAAAATCTGAGCTATAGGTCACGCTTTCGCCGAAATCGCTCACGAGGAACAAAATTCCCCATTTGCTCAGGTTCTGGTTGAGCGACTAGAAAAGCTGAAAATCATGAGCTATATGTCACGCTTTAGCCCGGATGTGATCGAAAAAAATCCTCGAATCCTCCGATATGACCGGAATGTTTAGAAAAGTTCAAAATCGTTAGCTATAGGTCACGCTTTCGGGCAAATGTGCTCGGAAAAATAAAATCCTGGATTGGTCGGTAACCCCGGAACGACTAAATAAGCTGAAATCGTGAGCTATAGGTCACGCTTTCGACCAAATCTTCCTCGAGAAACAAAAAATCTTCGGAATTCTCCGGTAACCCTGGCAAGAATAGAAAAGCTGAAAATCGCGAGCTATAGGTCACGCTTTGGGCCAAATGTGCTCCGAAAATAAAAATCCCCAAACTTGCCTGGTAACCTTAGAATGACTAGAAAAGCTAAAAATCGTGAGCTATAGGTCACGTTTTTAATAAATGTCTTCTTGAAAATTAAAATCCCGGATGGCGGTAACCCTTGAGCGAATAGAAAAGTGAAAATCATGAGGTATAGGTCACGCTTTCGACAAAATATGCTCAAAAATAAAATCCTCGGACTGCCTCGGTAACGAAGCGAATATAAAAGCTTAAAATCGAGCTATAGGTCACGCTTTACTTGAAATCGCTCTCGAGGAACAAAATTCCCCATTGCTCAGGTTCTGGTTGAACGACTAGAAAAGCTGAAAATCATGAGCTATATGTCACGCTTTCGCCCAGATGTGATGCGAAAAAAAATCCCTCGAATCCTCCGATAACACCGGAATGTTTAGAAAAGTTGAAAATCGTTAGCTATAGGTCACGCTTTCGGGCAAATGTGCTCGGAAAAATAAAAATACCTAGGCTGGTCGGTAACCGGAGCGACTAGAAAAAGCTGAAATCGTGAGCTATAGGTCACTCTTTCGACCAAATCTTCCTCGAAACAAAAATCATCGAATTCTCCGGTAACCACAGCAAGAATAGAAAAATTTGAAAATCGCGAGCTATAGGTCACGCTTTGGGTCAAATGTGCTCTGAAAAATAAAAATCCCCAGACTGGCCCGGATACCCTACAACGACTAGAAAAGCTGAAAATCGTGAGCTATAGGTCATGTTTTCGGCCAAATCTGCTCCAAAATATAAAAATACCCAGACTGCGCCGGTAACGCTGGAATGGCAAGAAAAGCTGAAAATCGTGAGCTATAGATCAGTCTTTCGGCCAAATGAGCTCCGAAAATAAAATCTAAAGCGGCACAGTAACCTTAGAATGACTAGAAAACCTAAAAATCGTGAGCTATAGGTCACGTTTTTGATAAATGTCTTGAAAATTAAAATCCCGGATGGCGGTAACCCGAAACGAATAGAAAAGCTGAAAATCATGAGGTGTAGGTCACGCTTTCGACAAAATATGCTCAAAAAAATAAAAATCCTCGGACTGCCTCGGTAACCCAGAAACGAATATAAAAGCTGAAAATCTGAGCTATAGGTCACGTTTTCGCCGAAATCTGCTCTGAGGAACAAAATTCCCCCGATTGCTCCGGTTACCGTTGAACGACTAGAAAAGCTGAAAATCATGAGCTATATGTCACGCTTTCGCCCAGATGTGATGCGAAAAAAAATCCCTCGAAACCTCCGATAACACCGGAATGTTTAGAAAAGTTGAAAATCGTTAGCTATAGGTCACGCTTTCGGGCAAATGTGCTTGGAAAAATAAAATCCTAGGCTGGTCGGTAACCCGGAGCGACTAGAAAAGCTGAAATCGTGAGCTATAGGTCACTCTTTCGACCAAATCTTCCTCGAGAAACAAAAAATCTTCGGAATTCTCCGGTAACCTGGCACGGATAGAAAAGCTGAAAATCGCGAGCTATAGGCCACGCTTTGGGCCAAATGTGCTCCGAAAAATAAAAATCCCCAGACTGGCCCGGTAACCCTACAACGACTAGAAAAGCTGAAAATCGTGAGCTATAGGTCAGGTTTTCGGCCAAATCTGCTCCAAAATATAAAAATACCGGATTGCTTGTGCTGTATTTGGAATGGCTAGAAAAGCTGAAAATCGTGAGCTATAGATCAGTCTTTCGGCCAAATGAGCTCCGAAAATAAAAATCCCCAAACTTGCCTGGTAACCTTAGAATGACTAGAAAAGTTGAAAATCGTGAGGTATAGGTGACGTTTTTGGCCAAATGTGCTGCGAAAATTAAAAATCCTCGGACTGGCCCGGTAACCCCAGAACGAATAGAAAAGCTGAAAATCATGAGCTATAGGTCACGCTTTCGACAAAATATGCTCCGAAAAATAAAAATCCTCGGACTGCCTCGGTAACCCAGAAACGAATATAAAAGCTGAAAATCGTGAGCTATAGGTCACGCTTTCGCCGAAATCTGCTCTGAGGAACAAAATTCCCCCGACTGCTCCGGTTACCGTTGAACGACTAGAAAAGCTGAAAATCATGAGCTATATGTCACGCTTTCGCCCAGATGTGATGCCAAAAAAAATCCCTCGAATCCTCCGATATGACCGAAATGTTTAGAAAAGTTGAAAATCGTTAGCTATAGGTCACGCTTTCGGGCAAATGTGCTCGGAAAAATAAAAATCCCTGGACTGGTCCGGTAACCCCGGAACGACTAGAAAAGCTGAAATCGTGAGCTATAGGTCACTCTTTCGACCAAATCTTCCTCGAGAAACAAAAAATCTTCGGAATTCTCCGGTAACCCTGGCAAGAATAGAAAAGCTGAAAATCGCGAGCTATAGGTCACGCTTTGGGCCAAATGTGCTCCGAAAATAAAATCCCAGACTTGGCGGTTACCCTAGCGACTAGAAAATTTGAAAATCGTGAGCTATAGGTCGGGTTTTCGGCCAAATCTGCTCAAAATATAAAATACGGGCTGGCGTGTATTTGGAATGGCTAGAAAAGCTGAAAATCGTGAGCTATAGATCAGTCTTTCGGCCAAATGAGCTCCGAAAATAAAAATCCCCAAACTGGCCTGGTAACCTTAGAATGACTAGAAAAGCTAAAAATCGTGAGCTATAGGTCACGTTTTTGATAAATGTCTTCTTGAAAATTAAAATCCCGGATGGCGGTAACCCGAAGCGAATAGAAAAGCTGAAAATCATGAGGTATAGGTCACGTTTTCGACAAAATATGCTCAAAAATAAAATCCTCGGATGCCTCGGTAACGAAGCGAATATAAAAGCGAAAATCGAGCTATAGGTCACGCTTTCGCGAAATGCTCACGAGGAACAAAATTCCCCATTGCTCGGTTCTGGTTGAACGACTAGAAAAGCTGAAAATCATGAGCTATATGTCACGCTTTCGCCCAGATGTGATGCGAAAAAAAATCCCTCGAATCCTCCGATAAGACCGGAATGTTTAGAAAAGTTGAAAATCGTTAGCTATAGGTCACGCTTTCGGGCAAATGTGCTCGGAAAAATAAAAATCCCTGGACTGGTCCGGTAACCCCGGAACGACTAGAAAAGCTGAAATCGTGAGCTATAGGTCACGCTTTCGACCAAATCTGCCTCGAGAAACAAAAATCTTCGGAATTCTCCGGTAACCCTGGCACGACTAGAAAAGCTGAAAATCGCGAGCTATAGGTCACGCTTTGGGCCAAATGTGCTCCGAAAAATAAAAATCCCCAGACTTGCCCGGTAACCCAACAACGACTAGAAAAGCTGAAAATCGTGAGCTATAAGTCAGGTTTTCGGCCAAATCTGCTCCAAAATATAAAAATACCCGACTGCGCCGGTAACGCTGGAATGACTAGAAAAGCTGTAAATCGTGAGCTATAGATCAGTCTTTCGGCCAAATGAGCTCCGAAAAATAAAAATCCCCAAACTGGCCTGGTAACCTTAGAATGACTAGAAAAGCTGAAAATCGTGAGCTATAGGTCACGTTTTTGGCCAAATGTGCTGCGAAAATTAAAATCTCCGGACTAGCCCGATAACCCCGGAACGACTAGAAAAGCTGAAAATCATGAGCTATAGGTCACGCTTTCGACAAAATATGCTCCGCAAAATAAAAATCCTCGGACTACCTCGGTAACCCAGAAACGAATAGAGAAGCTGAAAATCGTGAGCTATAGGTCACGCTTTCGCCGAAATCTGCTCTGAGGAACCAAATTCCCAAAGACTGCTCCGGTTACCGTTGAACGACTAGAAAAGTTGAAAATCATGAGCTATACGTCACGCTTTCGCCCAGATGTGATGCGAAAAAAATCCCTCGAATCCTCCGATAAGACCGGAATGTTTAGAAAAGTTGAAAATTGTTAGCTGTAGGTCACGCTTTCGGGCAAATGTGCTCAGAAAAATAAAAATCCCTGGACTGGTCCGGTAACCCCGGAACGACTAGAAAAGCTGAAATCGTGAGCTATAGGTCACTCTTTCGACCAAATCTTCCTCGAGAAACAAAAAATCTTCGGAATTATCCGGTAACCCTGGCACGACTAGAAAAGTTGAAAATCGCGAGCTATAGGTCACGCTTTGGGCCAAATGTGCTCCGAAAAATAAAAATCCCCAGACTTGCCCGGTAACCCAACAACGACTAGAAAAGCTGAAAATCGTGAACTATAAGTCGGGGTTTCGGTAAATCTACTCAAAATATAAAAATACCCATTGTCTTAGGTGTATTTGGAATGACTATAAAAAGGCGTAAATCGTGAGCCATAGATCGAGTCTTTCGGCCAAATGAGCTCAGAAAATAAAAATCCAAAGCGGCACAGTAACCTTAGAATGACTAGAAAATTTGAAAATTGTGAGCTATAGGTCCGTTTTTGCCAAATGTCTTGCAAAATTAAAATCCCGGATGGCGGTAACCTGGAACGTCTAGAAAAGCTGAAAATCATGAGCTATAGGTCACGCTTTCGACAAAATATGCTCCGCAAAATTAAAATCCTCGGACTACCTCGGCAACCCAGAAACGAATAGAAAAGCTGAAAATCGTGAGCTATAAGTCACGCTTTCGCCGAAATCTGCTCTGAGGAACCAAATTCCCAAGACTGCTCCGGTTACCGTTGAACGACTAGAAAAGTTGAAAATCATGAGCTATATGTCACGCTTTCGCCCAGATGTGATGCGAAAAAAAATCCCTCGAATCCTCCGATAAGACCGGAATGTTTAGAAAAGTTGAAAATTGTTAGCTATAGGTCACGCTTTCGGGCAAATGTGCTCGGAAAAATAAAAATCCCTGGACTGGTCCGGTAACCCCGGAACGACTAGAAAAGCTGAAATCGTGAGCTATAGGTCACTCTTTCGACCAAATCTTCCTCGAGAAACAAAAAATCTTCGGAATTATCCGGTAACCCTGGCACGACTAGAAAAGCTGAAAATCGCGAGTTAGAGGTCACGCTTTGGGCCAAATGTGCTCCGAAAATAAAAATCCCCAGACTTGCCCGGTAACCCAACAACGACTAGAAAAGCTGAAAATCGTGATCTATAAGTCAGGTTTTCGGCCAAATCTGCTGCAAAATATAAAAATATCCGACTGCACCGGTAAGGCTGGAATGACTAGAAAAACTGTAAATCGTGAGCTATAGATCAGTCTTTCGACCAAATGAGCTCCGAAAAATAAAATCTAAGCGGCACAGTAACCTTAGAATGACTAGAAAAGCTGAAAGTTGTGAGTTATAGGTCACGTTTTTGGCCAAATGTGCTGCGAAAATTAAAAATCCCCGGACTGGCCCGGTAACCCTGTAACGACTAGAAAAGCTGAAAATCATGAGCTATAGGTCACGCTTTCGACAAAATATGCTCCGCAAAATAAAAATCCTCGGACTACCTCGGTAACCCAGAAACGAATAGAGAAGCTGAAAATCGTGAGCTATAGGTCACGCTTTCGTCGAAATCTGCTCTGAGGAACCAAGTTCCCAAGACTGCTCCGGTTACCGTTGAACGACTAGAAAAGTTGAAAATCATGAGCTATATGTCACGCTTTCGTCCAGATGTGATGCGAAAAAAAATCCCTCGAATCCTCCGATAAGACCGGAATGTTTAGAAAAGTTGAAAATTGTTAGCTGTAGGTCACGCTTTCGGGCAAATGTGCTAAGAAAAATAAAAATCCCTGGACTGGTCCGGTAACCCCGGAACGACTAGAAAAGCTGAAATCGTGAGCTATAGGTCACTCTTTCGACCAAATCTTCCTCGAGAAACAAAAAATCTTCGGAATTATCCGGTAACCCTGGCACGACTAGAAAAGCTGAAAATCGCGAGCTATAGGTCACGCTTTGGGCCAAATGTGCTCCGAAAAATAAAAATCCCCAGACTTGCCCGGTAACCCAACAACGACTAGAAAAGCTGAAAATCGTGAGCTATAAGTCAGGTTTTCGGCCAAATCTGCTCCAAAATATAAAATACCCATTGCTGGTGCTATTTGGAATGACTAGAAAAGCTGTAAATCGTGAGCTATAGATCAGTCTTTCGGACAAATGAGCTCAGAAAAATAAAAATCTAAGCGGCACAGTAACCTTAGAATGACTAGAAAAGTGAAAATTGTGAGCTATAGGTCACGTTTTTTGGCCAAATGTCTTCGAAAATTAAAATCTCGGACTAGCGATAACCTGGAACGACTAGAAAAGCTGAAAATCATGAGCTATAGGTCACGCTTTCGACAAAATATGCTCATAAAATAAAATCCTCGGACTGCCTCGGTAACCCGAAGCGAATAGAAATTTGAAAATCGTGAGCTATAGGTCACGCTTTCATGAAATCTGCTACGAGGAACCAAATTCCCAAGGCTGCTCGGTTCTGGTTGAGCGACTAGAAAAGTTGAAAATCATGAGCTATCGTCACGCTTTCGCCCGGATGTGATCGAAAAAATCCTCGAATCCTCAGATAAGACCGAATGTTTAGAAAAGTTGAAAATTGTTAGGCATAGGTCACGCTTTCGGACAAATGTGCTCGAGAAAAATAAAAATCCACTGATGGTCCGGTAACCCGAAACGACTAGAAAAGCTGAAATCGTGAGCTATAGGTCACTCTTTCGACCAAATCTTCCTCGAGAAACAAAAAATCTTCGGAATTATCCGGTAACCACAGCACGACTAGAAAAGCTAAAATCGTGAGCTATAGGTCACGCTTTGGGCCAAATGTGCTCAGAAAATAAAATCCCGGACTTGCGGTAACCCAACAACGACTAGAAAAGTGAAAATCGTGAGCTATAAGTCGGGTTTTCGTCAAATCTGCTCAAAATATAAAATACCCATTGTAGTGTATTTGGAATGACTAGAAAAGGCGTAAATCGTGAGCTATAGATCGAGTCTTCGGACAAATGAGCTCAGAAAAATAAAATCTAAGCGGCTGGTAACCTTAGAATGACTAGAAAAGTGAAAATTGTGAGCTATAGGTCACGTTTTGGCCAAATGTCTTCTGAAAATTAAAATCCCGGATGGCGGTAACCACAGAGCAATGGAAAAGCTGAAAATCATGAGCTATAGGTCACGCTTTCGACAGAATATGCTCCGCAAAATAAAAATCCTCGGACTACCTCGGTAACCCAGAAACGAATGGAGAAGATGAAAATCGTGAGCTATAGGTCACGCTTTCGTGAAATCTGCTACGAGGAACCAAATTCCCAAGGCGCTCGGTTCTGGTTGAGCGACTAGAAAAGTTGAAAATCATGAGCTATCGTCACGCTTTCGCCCGGATGTGATCGAAAAAATCCTCGAATCCTCAGATAAGACGGAATGTTTAGAAAAGTTGAAAATTGTTAGGCTTGTGGGTCACACTTTTCGGGCAAATGTCTCTCGAAAAATAAAAATCCTGGTGGTCCGGTAACCGAACGACTAAAAAGCTGAAATCGTGAGCTATAGGTCACTCTTTCGACCAAATCTTCCTCGAGGAACAAAAAATCTTCGGAATTATCCGGTAACCCTGGCACGACTAGAAAAGTTGAAAATCGCGAGCTATAGGTCACGCTTTGGGCCAAATGTGCTCCGAAAAATAAAATCCCGGACTTGCGGTAACAACAACGACTAGAAAATTGAAAATCGTGAGCTATAAGTCGGGGTTTCGGTAAATCTGCTCAAAATATAAAAATACCCATTGCTTGCAGTGTATTTGGAATGACTATAAAAAGCGTAAATCGTGAGCCATAGATCGATCTTCGGCCAAATGAGCTCAGAAAATAAAATCCTCAAAGCGGCACAGTAACCTTAGAATGACTAGAAAATTTGAAAATTGTGAGCTATAGGTCACGTTTTGGCCAAATGTCTTCTTGAAAATTAAAATCCCGGATGGCGGTAACCTGGAGCGACTAGAAAAGCTGAAAATCATGAGCTATAGGTCACGCTTTCGACAAAATATGCTCATAAAATAAAATCCTCGGAGTACCTCGGTAACCCGAAGCGAATAGAAAATGAAAATCGTGAGCTATAGGTCACGCTTTCGCGAAATCTGCTCACGAGGAACCAAATTCCAAAAGGCTGCTCAGGTTCTGGTTGAGCGACTAGAAAAGTTGAAAATCATGAGCTATCGTCACGCTTTCGCCCGGATGTGATCGAAAAAATCCTCGAATCCTCAGATAAGACCGGAATGTTTAGAAAAGTTGAAAATTGTTAGGTATGGGTCACACTTTTCGGGCAAATGTCTCGAGAAAATAAAATCACTGGATTTGGTCCGGTAACCCGAACGACTAGAAAATTTGAAATCGTGAGCTATAGGTCACTCTTTCGACCAAATCTTCCTCGAGGAACAAAAAATCTTCGGAATTATCCGGTAACCCTGGCACGACTAGAAAAGTTGAAAATCGCGAGCTATAGGTCACGCTTTGGGCCAAATGTGCTCCGAAAAATAAAAATTCCCAGACTTGCGGTAACAACAACGACTAGAAAATTGAAAATCGTGAGCTATAAGTCGGGGTTTTCGGCCAAATCTGCTCAAAATATAAAATACCCATTGCTTGCCGTGTATTTGGAATGACTATAAAAATTTGTAAATCGTGAGCCATAGATCGGTCTTTCGGCCAAATGAGCTCAGAAAAATAAAAATCTAAGCGGCACAGTAACCTTAGAATGACTAGAAAATTTGAAAATTGTGAGCTATAAGTCACGTTTTTGGCCAAATGTCTTTGCAAAATTAAAATCCCGGATGGCGGTAACCTGGAACGTCTAGAAAAGCTGAAAATCATGAGCTATAGGTCACGCTTTCGACAAAATATGCTCATAAAATAAAATCCTCGGACTACCTCGGTAACCCGAAGAAATAGAAGCTGAAAATCGTGAGCTATAAGTCACGCTTTCGCCGAAATCTACTCTGAGGAACCAAATTCCCAAGGCACTCAGGTTCTGGTTGAGCGACTAGAAAAGTTGAAAATCATGAGCTATATGTCACGCTTTCGCCCGGATGTGATCGAAAAAATCCTCGAATCATCAGATAAGGCGGAATGTTTAGAAAAGTTGAAAATCGTTAGCTATAGGTCACGCTTTCGGGCAAATGTGCTCGGAAAAATAAAAATCCCTGGACTGGTCCGGTAACCCCGGAACGACTAGAAAAGCTGAAATCGTGAGCTATAGGTCACTCTTTCGACCAAATCTTCCTCGAGAAACAAAAAATCTTCGGAATTATCCGGTAACCCTGGCACGACTAGAAAAGCTGAAAATCGCGAGCTATAGGTCACGCTTTGGGCCAAATGTGCTCCGAAAAATAAAAATCCCCAGACTTGCCCGGTAACCCAACAACGACTAGAAAAGCTGAAAATCGTGATCTATAAGTCGGGGTTTTCGGCCAAATCTCTTCAAAATATAAAATATCCATTGCTTGTAGGTAAAATTTGGAATGACTAGAAAAACTGTAAATCGTGAGCTATAGATCAGTCTTTCGACCAAATGAGCTCCGAAAAATAAAATCTAAAGCGGCACAGTAACCTTAGAATGACTAGAAAAGGTGAAAGTTGTGAAGGTCACGTTTTTGCCAAATGTCTTTGCGAAAATTAAAATCCGGATGGCGGTAACCCCATAACGACTAGAAAAGCTGAAAATCATGAGCTATAGGTCACGCTTTCGACAAAATATGCTCCGCAAAATAAAAATCCTCGGACTACCTCGGTAACCCAGAAACGAATAGAATTTGAAAATCGTGAGCTATAGGTCACGATTTCGCCGAAATCTGCTCTGAGGAACCAAATTCCCAAGACTGCTCCGGTTACCGTTGAACGACTAGAAAAGTTGAAAATCATGAGCTATATGTCACGCTTTCGCCCAGATGTGATGCGAAAAAAAATCCCTCGAATCCTCCGATAAGACCGGAATGTTTAGAAAAGTTGAAAATTGTTGGCATGGGTCACGCTTTCGAACAAATGTGCTCGAAAAATAAAAATCCCTGGACTGGTCCGGTAACCCCGGAACGACTAGAAAAGCTGAAATCGTGAGCTATAGGTCACTCTTTCGACCAAATCTTCCTCGAGAAACAAAAAATCTTCGGAATTATCCGGTAATCACAACACGACTAGAAAAGCTGAAAATCGCGAGCTATAGGTCACGCTTTGGGCCAAATGTGCTCCGAAAAATAAAAATCCCCAGACTTGCCCGGTAACCCAACAACGACTAGAAAAGCTGAAAATCGTGATCTATAAGTCAGGTTTTCGGCCAAATCTGCTCCAAAATATAAAAATATCCATTGCTTGTAGGTAAAATTTGGAATGACTAGAAAAAGGCGTAAATCGTGAGCTATAGATCGGTCTTCGACCAAATGAGCTCGAAAAATAAAATCCCAAAGCGGCACAGTAACCTTAGAATGACTAGAAAAGTGAAAGTTGTGAGCTATAGGTCACGTTTTGGCCAAATGTGATCGAAAATTAAAATCCCAGGCGGCGGTAACCACGGAATGACTAGAAAAGCTGAAAATCATGAGCTATAGGTCACGCTTTCGACAAAATATGCTCCACAAAATAAAAATCCTCGGAGTACCTCGGTAACTTGAAGCGAATAGAAGGCGAAAATCGTGAGCTATAGGTCACGCTTTCGCCGAAATCTGCTCTGAGGAACCAAATTCCCAAGACTGCTCCGGTTACCATTGAACGACTAGAAAAGTTGAAAATCATAAGCTATATGTCACGCTTTCGCCCAGATGTGATGCGAAAAAAAATCCCTCGAATCCTCCGATAAGACCGGAATGTTTAGAAAAGTTGAAAATTGTTAGCTGTAGGTCACGCTTTCGGGCAAATGTGCTCAGGAAAATAAAAATCCTTGGACTGGTCCGGTAACCCTGGAACAACTAGAAAAGCTGAAATCGTGAGCTATAGGTCACTCTTTCGACCAAATCTTCCTCGAGAAACAAAAAATCTTCGGAATTATCCGGTAACCCTGGCACGACTAGAAAAGCTGAAAATCGCGAGCTATAGGTCACGCTTTGGGCCAAATGTGCTCCGAAAAATAAAATCCCGGACTTGCGGTAACAACAACGACAAGAAAATTTGAAAATCGTGAGCTATAAGTCGGGTTTCGGCCAAATCTGCTCAAAATATAAAAATACCCGATTCTGTAGGTAAAATTTGGAATGACTAGAAAAGCTGTAAATCGTGAGCTATAGATCAGTCTTTCGGCCAAATGAGCTCCGAAAAATAAAAATCCCCAAACAGGCCTGGTAACCTTAGAATGACTAGAAAAGCTGAAAATTGTGAGCTATAGGTCACGTTTTTGGCCAAATGTCTTCTTGAAAATTAAAATCCCGGATGGCGGTAACCACAGCGACTAGAAAATTTGAAAATCATGAGCTATAGGTCACGCTTTCGACAAAATATGCTCATAAAATAAAATCCTCGGACTACCTCGGTAACGAAGCGAATAAGCGGTTGAAAATCGTGAGCTATAGGTTCACGCTTTCGCGAAATCTGCTCTGAGGAACCAAATTCCCAAGACTGCTCCGGTTACCGTTGAACGACTAGAAAAGTTGAAAATCATGAGCTATATGTCACGCTTTCGCCCAGATGTGATGCGAAAAAAATCCCTCGAATCCTCCGATAAGACCGGAATGTTTAGAAAAGTTGAAAATTGTTAGCTGTAGGTCACGCTTTCGGGCAAATGTGCTCAGAAAAATAAAATCCTGGTGGTCGGTAACCGGAACGACTAGAAAAGCTGAAATCATGAGCTATAGGTCACTCTTTCGACCAAATCTTCCTCGAAACAAAAATCTTGAATTATCCGGTAACCACAGCACGACTAGAAAAGCTGAAAATCGCGAGCTATAGGTCACGCTTTGGGCCAAATGTGCTCAGAAAATAAAATCCCGGACTTGCGGTAACCCGACAGCGACTAGAAAAGTGAAAATCGTGATCTCTAAGTCGGGGTTTTCGGCCAAATCTGCTCAAAATATAAAATACCCATTTCTTGTGGGTAATTTGGAATGACTAGAAAAGCTGTAAATCGTGAGCTATAGATCAGTCTTTCGGCCAAATGAGCTCCGAAAAATAAAAATCCCCAAACTGGCCTGGTAACCTTAGAATGACTAGAAAAGCTGAAAATCGTGAGCTATAGGTCACGTTTTTGGCCAAATGTGCTGCGAAAATTAAAAATCCCCGGACTGGCCCGGTAACCCCAGAACGACTAGAAAAGCTGAAAATCATGAGCTATAGGTCACGCTTTCGACAAAATATGCTCATAAAATCTTGAATTCTCGGTAACCCTAACACGACTAGAAAAGCTGAAAATCGTGAGCTATAGGTCACGCTTTCGATAAATATGCCGAAAATAAAATTCCCGGTGGCCGGTAACACTAGCGACTAGAAGAGCTGAAAATCGTGAGCTATAGGTCGGGGTTTTCGGCCGTCTGATCGAGAATATAAAAATACCCAGCTGCAGAGTATTTGGAATGACTAGAAAATTTGAAAATCATGAGCTATAGATCGGTCTTCGGCCAAATGAGCTCAGAAAATAAAATCCCCAAAGCGGCGGTAACCTTAGAGCGACTAGAAAAGTGAAAATCGTGAGCTATAGGTCCGTGTTCGATAAATATCTTCGAAATTAAAATCCCGGATGGCGGTAACCCGGAACGACTAGAAAAGCTGAAAATCATGAGCTATAGGCCACGCTTTCGACAAAATATGCTCCGAAAAATAAAAAATCCTCGGACTGCCGCGGTAACCCAGAAACGACTAGAAAAGCTAAAAATCGTGAGCAACAGGTCACGCTTTCGCCGAAATCTGCTCCGAGGAACAAAATTCCCCATTGCTTGATGTAGTTGAACGACTACAAAAGCTGAAAATCGTGAGCTATATGTCACGCTTTCGCCCAAATGTGATGCGACAAAAATCCCTCCAATCCTCGGTAAGACCGGAATATTTAGAAAAGTTGAAAATCGTTAGCTATAGGTCACACTTTCGGGCAAATGTGCTCAGACAAATAAAAATCCCTGGACTGGTCCAGTAACCCCGGAACGACTAGAAAAGCTGAAATCGTGACCTATAGGTCACGCTTTCGACCAAATCTGCCTCGAGAAACTAAAAATCTTCGGAATTCTCCGGTAACCCTAGCACGACTAGAAAAGCTGAAATTCGTGAGCTATAGGTCACGCTTTCGGCCAAATGTGCTCCGAAAAATAAAATCCCAGTGGCGGTAACCCTACAATGACTAGAAGAGCTGAAAATCACGAGCTATAGGTCACGCTTTCGGCCAAATGTGCTCCGAAAAATAAAAATCCCAGGTGGCGGTAACCTAGCGACTAGAAAATTTGAAAATCGTGAGATATAGGTCAGGTTTCCGGCCAAATCTGCTCCAGAATATAAAAATACCCATTGCTTGCCGTGTTATTTGGAATGACTAGAAGGCTGAAAATTGTGAGCTATAGATCAGTCTTTCGGCCAAATGAGCTCAGAAAATAAAATCTAAGCGGCCGGTAACCTTAGAGCGACTAGAAAAGTGAAAATCGTGAGCTATAGGTCACGTGTTCGATAAATATCTTCGAAAATTAAAATCCCAGGCGGCGGTAACCGGAACGACTAGAAAAATTGAAAATCATGAGCTATAGGCCACGCTTTCGACAAAATATGCTCCGAAAAATAAAAAATCCTCGGACTGCCGCGGTAACCCAGAAACGACTAGAAAAGCTAAAAATCGGGAGCAACAGGTCACGCTTTCGCCGAAATCTGCTCCGAGGAACAAAATTCCCCCGACTGCTTCGGTAACCGTTGAACGACTACAAAAGCTGAAAATCGTGAGCTATATGTCACGCTTTCGCCCAAATGTGATGCGACAAAAATCCCTCCAATCCTCCGGTAAGACCGGAATATTTAGAAAAGTTGAAAATCGTTAGCTATAGGTCACACTTTCGGACAAATGTGCTCGAGACAAATAAAATCCTGATGGTCCGGTAACCGAACGACTAGAAAAGCTGAAATCGTGACCTATAGGTCACGCTTTCGACTAAATCTGCCTCGAGAAACTAAAAATCTTCGGAATTCTCCGGTAACCACAGCACGACTAGAAAAGCTGAAATTAAGTGAGCTATAGGTCACGCTTTCGATAAATGTGCTCAGAAAATAAAATCCCAGGTGGCGGTAACCTAGCGACTAGAAAGTGAAAATTATGAGCTATAGGTCACGCTTTCGGCCAAATGTGCTCCGAAAAATAAAAATCCCAGGTGGCGGTAACCTAGCGACTAGAAAATTTGAAAATCGTGAGATATAGGTGGGGTTTCGGCCAAATCTGCTCGAATATAAAATACCCATTGGCTTGCGTGTATTTGGAATGACTAGAAAATTTGAAAATTGTGAGCTATAGATCGGTCTTTCGGCCAAATGAAACTCAGAAAAATAAAATCCCCAAAGCGGCGGTAACCTTAGAGCGACTAGAAAAATGAAAATCATGAGCTATAGGTCACGTTTTCGGCCAAATATCTTCTTCGAAAATTAAAATCCCGGATGGCCGGTAACACCGGAACGACTAGAAAAGATGAAAATCATGAGCTATAGGCTACGCTTTCGACAAAATATGCTCCGAAAAATAAAAAATCCTCGGTTGCCGCGGTAACTTGAAGCGACTAGAAAAGCTAAAATCGTGAGCAACAGGTCACGCTTTCGCGAAATCTGCTCAGGAACAAAATTCCCATTGCTCCGGTGGCGTTGAGCGACTACAAAAGCTGAAAATCGTGAGCTATATGTCACGCTTTAGCCCAAATGTGATCGACAAAATCCTCAATCCTTGGTAAGGCCCGGAATATTTAGAAAAGTTGAAAATCGTTAGCTATAGGTCACACTTTCGGACAAATGTGCTCGGACAAATAAAATCCACTGGGTGGTCCGGTAACCGAACGACTAGAAAAGCTGAAATCGTGACCTATAGGTCACGCTTTCGACCAAATCTGCCTCGAGAAACTAAAAATCTTCGGAATTCTCCGGTAACCACAGCACGACTAGAAAAGCTGAAATTAAGTGAGCTATAGGTCACGCTTTCATTAAATATGCTCGAAAAATAAAATCGGGCTTGGCGGTAACCTACAGCGACTAGAAAAGCTGAAAATCGTGAGCTATAGGTCGGGGTTTCGGTAAATCTGCTCAGAATATAAAATACCCATTGCTTGTAGTGTATTTGGAATGACTAGAAAGGCTGAAAATCGTGAGCTATAGATCAGTCTTTCGGCCAAATAAGCTCCGAAAAATAAAAATCCCCAAAATGGCCCGGTAACCTTAGAATGAGTAGAAAAGCTGAAAATCGTGAGCTATAGGCCACGTTTTCGGCCAAATATCTTCTTGAAAATTAAAATCCGGATGGCGGTAACTTGAGCGACTAGAAAGATGAAAATCATGAGCTATAGGTCACGCTTTCGACAAAATATGCTCCGAAAAATAAAAATCCTCGGACTGCCTCGGTAACCCAGAAACGACTAGAAAAGCTGAAAAACGTGAGCTACAGGTCACGCTTTCGCCGAAATCTGCTCCGAGGATATGTTGAGAGCCTTAGCTTTGGCAAATAGAGCAAGTTGGGATCATAGGTTACCCTATGCAGAATTTTCTTATAATAATAGTTATCAATCCAGCCTCTAGATGTCTCCCTTTGAAGCTTTGTATGGCAGAAAATGCAGGACACCATTATATTGGAAAGAAACGGGAGAAGGACAAGTGTTTGGTCCGGATGTGTTAAGGCTAGCAGAAGAGCAAGTTAAATGCGATTCGGGACATATTAAAAGCAGCACAAACAAGGCGAGAAAAGTTATGCGGACAATCGCCGAAGAGCATTAGAATTTGTACCTGGAGATCATGTGTATCTGAATGTTTCACCTCTCAAAGGGATGCGTCATTTCAGCGTTACTGGGAAGCTTGCTCGAAGATTCATTGGACCATTTCCTGTGGTAGCAAAAAGGGGAGAAGTTGCTTATCAGTTGGAACTTCCACCTCAGTTGTCAAATGTGCTAGCGTCTTCCATGTGTCGATTAAGAAAGTGCCTCGAGTGCGGAAGAGCAAATGCCTTTAGAAGAAGTATCTTTGAAGGAGGACTTGTCATATCGTGAGTATCCAGTCAAAATTTTGGATGAAGCAGAGCGTCGTACAAGAAGCAAGAGCATCAAGTTCTGTAAAGTGCAATGGAGTAATCATTCAGAATCTGAAGCAACTTGGGAGCGAGAAGAAGACCTAAGAGCAGAGTTCCCTGATCTTTTCCCTAGTCCGTCCGAATCTCGGGGTCGAGATTCTTTCTAAGGGGGGTAGGTTTGTAACATCCCAAAATTTTGAGTTTTGAAAAATTTAAATTCAAATTAATTATTTTGAAGTAATTGGATTTTATTCGGATTTTCTGTGATTTTCTGGAATTTATTTCAAAATTTAAAACAAGGAAATGTATTTTAAATACTTTATTAAAGCCAAAAAGAGTTCATTTATTTTCCCAACCTTCCCATAGTTTTTAATTAATTTTTGAGAATTTTCTGGAATTAAAAATCAATTTTGAAACATAAAAGGAATGTTATAAAATTGTCAAAAGCAAATCTGAAATTAAAAATATTTTTATTAAGTCTAAAATATTCTCTGGAATATTCTATGAATTTTCTGGAATTTTTAAATATTATTTATTATTTTCCAAGCAATTATAAAGTTTCTAGTATTTTCTAAAAATTAATCCGAAAATAAAAATCAATTTAATCCTAGCTTGCCACGTGTCGCGCCTGGATTCAATCCATCTCTCTCCACGTTTTAATCTCATCCATCCATCACAACTTACCCCTTCATTTAAAATCAGCATGCGAGATCAACTCACTTGCCACGTGTCAAGCATCAGCGGCCGTGCCCTTGACACTCCTCTCTCTTTTCTCTCTCCAAGCGGGTGGGCCCACCGTCATATTCATCTTCAACCTCTCCTTCTTCCTCCTCTCACTCCCTCTCTCCTCCTCCATTAATGCCGAATGGGAGCTTCAAATCCATTGTTTTCTTGGCAATCTCCCGTTTGATTCTTGATAAAGACCCTATCACGCCTCCTCTAATGCGACCATTTTCCTCTTTATTCCCCTCTAATTGCGGTATGGTTCCTTCCTCTCCCGCTCCGTGTGAGCCTCCCTCTCCCTTCCAGCCTATAAAGCCCCCATGAGCATCCTTTTGGCATCCCCTCACCCTCCTTGATCGGCTTCCCGCCCTCCGGTAGCCGCCTCTGGCCATGCCATAGCAGCCCTCTCCTCTCATTGTAGGTAGCCTCAGTTCCTTCTTGGGGTATGGTGGAGACCCTTCCAGGATTGCCAGCCTCCTCTCCCTCCCAGTAGGCCTTGGTAGCCTGCCGCCCGGTCTGCCCGCCGCCGTCGCCTCCGTCTTTGCCGTCTTGTGCCGCCAGCCACCACGTTGGTAGGCCAGAGTCAGCGTGGGCGCCACGTCTTGGCGCGCGTGGTGCCACCTTGGCGGGAGAGCCACCTCGGCGCAGTTCGCGGTCCGTAGACTCGGTCCACGGTGGGCCCAGACCCCGTGTCTGAAATTTTCAAAATTCAAATATTCTGACGTCATAATTATGATTTCTGATACAAAAATAAATCAGAAAAATCTTTCTTTTTCTCTTTCAATTAAAACTTCGAAGCCATAACATTCTCGTTTAACTCAGGTTGACCGTTCAAATTTCTAAATTTTCTAAAATCATAATCTATTCAAATATACATTCTGTTTAAATTTTCAATTTTATTTGAATTTTTGGTGTATTTATTTGCTTCGTTGCTTTGTCTTTTCAGCGTGAAAGCAAGCGTCATGAGGGACTTTAATCGACACAGCAGCAAGAGAACCAAGAAATCGCACGAAGGCAAGTCTCCTTTGAACATCTTGAACCTATGTTTGAGAAATGTTTTGATTATTTTAAATTAATGCATTGCTATGTTACATAAAAGATAATTCATGTTTTAGAGATAATAGTTAATCAGATAATTGTTATGCCCTCGTTTGACATTGACAACCATGTATCTTTGACACCCAGGATTTTCCTTTGTCTCAATAATGAGATTATTATTACCTTTGGTGAATATTGTAGCGGTAGAAAATGCTTAGACATGCTATATAACCTTTGGTAACCTTGAACTGGAAAATCATATTTTGTGGAACTAGATTTTTGTTCAGAATTTAATGGTGTTGGAGTTGCCACAGTTCTTTTAAAATAAAATAAAATGTGAAAATTGGATTTAGACAAGGGCGGATGGTAAGATTGGTTTGGTGCGGTTAGCACGAGAATTTGTAATGTGTATGTTCCGCCTAGTCAATTAAAGCCCGGCGCTTGTGTTTGTCCAAAGCGAGCACTCTGGTACAACCACATGTCTATATAGAGTGCGACCTAGGTGATTAACACAATAGTCTAGTTTAGGTACCACCGATGGAAAGTGGGTGCCGAGTTCTTGGTTATTCACGGTGAGGACGAGTTCTTGTACTCATATGGCGCAGAGGGGCTTACATGCAGGTGGATTTAACCCTTGGTGATACCTCGGTGGTGGTAACTAGCTAGACTAGAGTAAGGTAAAGGCTTTATGATATTTTATCTAGGTCTCATGCCAAAGGCGTGTTGACTATTAAGATGACTTATCTCTTGTGGGTAAAGTTGTACAACCTCTGCAGAGTGTAAAACTATTCGAGTCCTCCGGTAAGACCGGAATATTTAGAAATGTTGAAAATCGTTAGCTATAGGTCACGCTTTCGGGCAAATGTGCTCGGAAAAATAAAAATCCCGGGACTGGTCCGGTAACCCCGAAACGACTAGAAAAGCTGAAATCGTGAGCTATAGGTCACGCTTTCGATAAATCGGCTCGAGAAACTAAAATCTTGAATTCTCCGGTAACCACAGCACGACTAGAAAAGCTGAAAATCGTGAGCTATAGGTCACGCTTTAATAAATATGCTCGAAAATAAAATTCAAAAGGCGGCGGTAATCCTACAACGACTAGAAGAGTGAAAATCGTGGCGGTCGGGGTTTCGACAAATCTGCTCAGAATATAAAAATACCCATTGCGGAGTATGCTGGAATGACTAGAAAGGCTGAAAATCATGAGCTATAGATCAGTCTTTCGACCAAATGAGCTCCGAAAAATAAAATCCCAAAGCGGCGGTAACCTTAGAGCGACTAGAAAATTTGAAAATCGTGAGCTATAGGTCACGTTTTCGACCCGAATATCTTCTTGAAATTAAAATCCCGGATGGCCGGTAACCGGAGCGACTAGAAAAGTGAAAATCATGAGCTATAGGCCACGGTTTCGACAAAATATGCTCAGAAAATAAAAATCCTCGGATGCCTCGGTAACGAAGCGACTAGAAAAGCTAAAAATCGTGAGCAACAGGTCACGCTTTCGCCGAAATATGCTCCGAGGAACAAAATTCCCCATTGCTCCGTGTAACCGTTGAACGACTAGAAAAGCTGAAAATCGTGAGCTATATGTCACGCTTTAAGCCCAAATGTGATGCGGAAAAAAATCCCTCGAATCCTCCGGTAAGACCGGAATATTTAGTAATGTTGAAAATCGTTAGCTATAGGTCACGATTTCGGACAAATGTGCTCGGAAAATAAAAATCCGGGATGGTCAGGTAACGAAAGCGACTAGAAAAGGCTGAAATCGTGAGCTATAAGTCACGCTTTCGACCAAATCTGCCTCGAGAAACTAAAATCTTGAATTCTCCGGTAACCACAGCACGACTAGAAAAGCTGAAAATCGTGAGCAACGGTCACGCTTTATGCGAAATCTGCTCAGGAACAAAATTCCCCATTGCTCCGGTGGTTGAGCGACTAGAAAAGGCGAAAATCGTGAGCTATATGTCACGCTCGGAAAAAAATTCCTCAAATCCTCCGGTAAGATCGGAATATTTAGAAATGTTGAAAATCGTTAGCTATAGGTCACGCTTTCGGGCAAATGTGCTCGGAAAAATAAAAATCCGGGAATGGTCAGGTAACTTGAAACAACGAGAAAAGCTGAAATCGTGAGCTATAGGTCACGCTTTCGAATAAATCTGCCTCGAAACTAAAATCTTGAATTCTCCGGTAACCACAGCACGACTAGAAAAGCTGAAAATCGTGAGCTATAGGTCACGCTTTAAATAAATAATACTCAGAAAAATAAAATACCAGACAGGCCGGTAACCCTAGCGACTAGAAGAGTGAAAATCGTGGCGGTCGGGTTTTCGACCAAATCTGCTCAAAATATAAAAATACCCATTGCTTGGCCGTGTATTTGGAATGACTAGAAAGGCTGAAAATCATGAGCTATAGATCAGTCTTTCGGCCAAATGAGCTCCGAAAAATAAAATCCCCAAAGCGGCGGTAACCTTAGAGCGACTAGAAAAGCTGAAAATCGTGAGCTATAGGTCACGTTTCGACCGAATATCTTCTTGAAATTAAAATCCCGGATGGCGGTAACCGGAATGGCTAGAAAAGTGAAAATCATGAGCTATAGGCCACGCTTTCGACAACATATGCTCAGAAAATAAAAATCCTCGGATGCCTCGGTAACCCGAAGCGACTAGAAAAGCTAAAATCGTGAGCAACAGGTCACGCTTTAATGAAATCTGCTCAGGAACAAAATTCCCCATTGCTCCGTGTAGTTGAGCGACTAGAAAAGCTGAAAATCGTCGACTATATGTCACGCTTTAAGCCCAAATGTGATCGCGGAAAAAATCCTCGAATCCTCGGTAAGGCCAGGAATATTTAGAAATGTTGAAAATCGTTAGCTATAGGTCACGCTTTCGGACAAATGTGCTCGGAAAATAAAAATCCGGGATGGTCGGTAACCCAAGCGACTAGAAAATTGAAATCGTGAGCTATAGGTCACGCTTTAGAATAAATCTGCCTCGAAACTAAAATCTTGAATTCTCCGGTAGCCACAGCACGACTAGAAAAGCTGAAAATCATGAGCTATAGGTCACGCTTTCGGCCAAATGTGCTCCGAAAAATAAAATCCCAGATGGCGATAACCCTAGCGACTAGAAGAGTGAAAATCGTGAGCTATAGGTGGGGTTTTCGGCCAAATCTACTCGAATATAAAATAACCATTTGCTTGCGTGTATTTGGAATGACTAGAAAGGTGAAAATCATGAACTATAGATCGGTCTTTCGGTGAAATGAGCTCAGAAAATAAAATCCCCAAAGCGGCGGTAACCTTAGAGCGACTAGAAAATTTGAAAATCGTGAGCTATAGGTCACGTTTCGATAAATATCTTCTTGA
Organism: Bonia amplexicaulis; assembly: GCA_036346245.1. Lineage (NCBI taxonomy): Eukaryota > Viridiplantae > Streptophyta > Magnoliopsida > Poales > Poaceae > Bonia > Bonia amplexicaulis. The sequence continues at coordinate 95,721 of JAYGGG010000928.1, forward strand.
AAATTAAAATCCACGGATGGCGGTCACCGGAGCGACGGAAAAGGCGAAAATCATGAGCTATAGGCCACGGTTTCGACAAAATATGCTCCGAAAAATAAAAATCCTCGGACTGCCTCGGTAACCCAGAAACGACTAGAAAAGCTAAAAATCGTGAGCAACAGGTCACGCTTTCGCCGAAATATGCTCCGAGGAACAAAATTCCCCCGACTGCTCCGGTAACCGTTGAACGACTAGAAAAGCTGAAAATCGTGAGCTATATGTCATGCTTTCGCCCAAATGTGATGCGGAAAAAAATCCCTCGAATCCTCGGTAAGACCGGAATATTTAGAAATGTTGAAAATCGTTAGCTATAGGTCACGCTTTCGGGCAAATGTGCTCGGAAAAATAAAAATCCCGGGACTGGTCCGGTAACCACGAAACGACTAGAAAAGCTGAAATCGTGAGCTATAGGTCACGCTTTCCACCAAATCTGCCTCGAGAAACTAAAAATCTTCGGAATTCTCCGGTAACCCTGGCACGACTAGAAAAGCTGAAAATCGTGAGCTATAGGTCACGCTTTCGATAAATGTGCTCGAAAAATAAAATCCTGATGGCGGTAACCCTAGCGACTAGAAGAGTTGAAAATCGTGGCGGTCGGGGTTTCGGTAAATCTGCTCTAGAATGTAAAATACCCATTGCTTGCCGTGCTTATTTGGAATGACTAGAAAGGCTGAAAATCATGAGCTATAGATCAGGCTTTCGGCCAAATGTGCTCCGAAAAATAAAAATCCCAAAACTGGCCCGGTAACCATACGACGACTAGAAGAGCTGAAAATCGTGAGCTATAGGTCGGGTTTTCGATAAATCTACTCGAGAATATAAAAATACCCAGCTGGCCGTGTATTTGGAATGACTAGAAAATTTGAAAATCATGAGCTATAGATCGGTCTTTCGGCCAAATGAGCTCAGAAAATAAAAATCCCAAACTAGCCGGTAACCTTAGAGCGACTAGAAAAGTGAAAATCGTTAGCTATAGGTCACGTTTTCGACCAAATATCTTCTTGAAAATTAAAATCCCGGATGGCCGGTAACCGGAGCGACTAGAAAAGTGAAAATCATGAGCTATAGGCCACGCTTTCGACAAAATATGCTCAGAAAAATAAAATCCTCGGTTGCCTCGGTAACCGAAGCGACTAGAAAAGCTAAAAATCGTGAGCAACAGGTCACGCTTTCATGAAATCTGCTCAGGAACAAAATTCCCATTGCTCTGGTGGTTGAGCGACTAGAAAAGCTGAAAATCGTGAGCTATATGTCACGCTTTAGCCCAAATGTGATCGGAAAAAATCCTCGAATCCTCGGTAAGGCCGAATATTTAGAAATGTTGAAAATCGTTAGCTATAGGTCACGCTTTCGGGCAAATGTGCTCGGAAAATAAAATCCGGGACTGGTCGGTAACAAGCGACTAGAAAAGCTGAAATCGTGAGCTATAGGTCACGCTTTGACCAAATCGCCTCGAGAAACTAAAATCTTGAAATTCTCCAGTAACCACAGCACGACTAGAAAAGTGAAAATCGTGAGCTATAGGTCACGCTTTCGATAAATGTGCTCAGAAAAATAAAATCCCAGGCTGGCGGTAACCCTAGCGACTAGAAAATTTGAAAATCGTGAGCTATAGGTCGGGTTTTGACCGTCTGCTCGAGAATATAAAAATACCAGCTGCTAGCCGTGCTTATTTGGAATGACTAGAAAATTTGAAAATCATGAGCTATAGATGGGTCTTTCGGCCAAATGAGCTCAGAAAAATAAAAATCAAAGCGGCGGTAACCTTAGAGCGACTAGAAAAGGCGAAAATCGTGAGCTATAGGTCACGTTTTTCGATAAATATCTTCGAAAATTAAAATCCCGGATGGCGGTAACCGGAGCGACTAGAAAAGCTGAAAATCATGAGCTATAGGCCACGCTTTCGACAAAATATGCTCAGAAAATAAAATCCTCGGATGCCTCGGTAACCCGAAGCGACTAGAAAAGCTAAAAATCATGAGCAACGGTCACGCTTTCGCCGAAATCTGCTCCGAGGAACAAAATTCACCCGACTGCTCCGGTAACGGTTGAACGACTAGAAAAGCTGAAAATTGTGAGCTATATGTCACGCTTTCGCCCAAATGTGATCGGAAAAAATCCCTCGAATCCTCCGGTAAGACCGGAATATTTAGAAATGTTGAAAATCGTTAGCTATAGGTCACGCTTTCGGGCAAATGTGCTCGGAAAAATAAAAATCCGGGATGGTCGGTAACCGAAGCTTGACTAGAAAGGTGAAATCGTGAGCTATAGGTCACGCTTTCGATAAATCTGCCTCGAGAAACTAAAATCTTGAATTCTCAGGTAACCACAGCACGACTAGAAAAGCTGAAAATCGTGAGCTATAGGTCACGCTTTTCGATAAATGTGCTCGAAAAATAAAAATCGGTGGCGGTAACCTAGCGACTAGAAAAGTGAAAATCGTGAGCTATAGGTGGGGTTTTGGCCAAATCTGCTCAGAATATAAAATACCCATTGCTAGCAGATGTATTTGGAATGACTAGAAAATTTGAAAATCATGAGCTATAGATGGGTCTTTCGGCCAAATGAACTCAGAAAAATAAAATCCCCAAAGCGGCGGTAACCTTAGAGCGACTAGAAAAAGTGAAAATCGTGAGCTATAGGTCACGTTTTGATAAATATCTTCGAAAATTAAAATCCCAAAAGCGGCGGTAACCGGAACGACTAGAAAAGCTGAAAATCATGAGCTATAGGCCACGCTTTCGACAAAATATGCTCCGAAAAATAAAAATCCTCGGACTGCCTCGCTAACCCAGAAACGACTAGAAAAGCTAAAAATCGTGAGCAACAGGTCACGCTTTCGCCGAAATCTGCTCCGAGGAACAAAATTCACCCGACTGCTCCGGTAACCGTTGAACGACTAGAAAAGCTGAAAATTGTGAGCTATATGTCACGCTTTCGCCCAAATGTGATGCGGAAAAAAATCCCTCGAATCCTCCGGTAAGACCGGAATATTTAGAAATGTTGAAAATCGTTAGCTATAGGTCACGCTTTCGGGCAAATGTGCTCGGAAAAATAAAAATCCGGGAATGGTCAGGTAACCCGAAAGCGACTAGAAAAGGTGAAATCGTGAGCTATAGGTCACGCTTTCGATAAATCTGCCTCGAAACTAAAATCTTGAATTCTCCGGTAACCACAGCACGACTAGAAAAGTTGAAAATCGTGAGCTATAGGTCACGCTTTCGATAAATAACTCAGAAAATAAAAATCCAGATGGCGGTAACCCTACAACGACTAGAAGAGCTGAAAATCGTGAGCTATAGGTCAGGTTTTCGTCCAAATCTGCTCCAGAATATAAAAATAACCATTGCTTGCCGTGATTATTTGGAATGACTAGAAAGGTGAAAATCATGAACTATAGATCGGTCTTTCGTGAAATGAACTCGAAAAATAAAAATCCCCAAAGCGGCGGTAACCTTAGAGCGACTAGAAAAGTGAAAATCGTGAGCTATAGGTCACGTTTTACCAAATATC
>JAYGGG010000087.1:0-32500 GCA_036346245.1 Bonia amplexicaulis
AGAGAAATGAGAGAGCGGTCGAAAGTCGACTTCAGATAAATACCGCCGTGGTCGAAACCACATCCGAGAGAATCGATCAAGCCGAAAAAGAAAGAAACAAGACGACCGCAATGTACCAACGGCGTAAATTGCCATGGTCGTAAGAACGAAAACAATGAATACTGTTGTCGGTAGCGCAGGACCCAAAGCAAGAATTTGAAGAACTTTTTGTTCAGAGATCCAAAACGCATGAAACTTGAAACCTAGTAAGCATGAGATCTCTAGAAGTGAATTTACCAAGAATCTCCAAAGACTTATAGCGGTCGAGAGAACAGCAAAGTCGAAATCCTAAACAGAGAGCTTCAGGCGGAAGTTTACAGAAAACGAATTTCTCTCTGATTTGTTCTTTGCTCTCGGGAATGGTCTTACCAACTAGCCTTGAGACATATTCCTAGTTCTGAGCAAATCAAATATAAGCCAACTCTCAAAGGAAATACTGAAGGAACTAAGAATGAAGAGATGGCAAATAAATCAATGAAAGCATCTCAAGAACGACCTCTCAACCCGGATCACAAACACGGACCCATCTCATATATAAACTCTAACAAGTACAGAGAGATGAGTCCTCTCAAATCATAACACGGGAGGTTTCTGCAACCACTCCCCCTGGGAGGACAAGCTCTACCCTAGAGCTAAACACAGACAAACTCCCACGGAGGAGGAGGCGGCGCCTTCAAGGCCCAGTGACCAACTCACTCGTAACACTTGCCTCCCTCTCCCTTTTATAGCCTCACACGAGACTAACCCTAATGGATCCATCCATTAGTCCATACTGAGGATAACCGAAAACCCCATCTAACACCGGTTTTAACACTCACTTTGCCCGCTAACTCAAATGCTTTGCTGCTATCCCATGAGACCGCACTTTGCCCGTTAGCGCCAACAAGATCCACTTCTTTTCTCGTGTGCTTTACGGAGGGACAGCTTCCCCCCAGCTTTGACATTTCTCCAAATGCCCCTCCGCCGCCTTCCAGAAGCTTCCTCTGCAGCTTTGGCATTTCTCGAGAATGCCCTCACACCGCCTTCCCTGTCCACCCTTGCAACCACCTCGCAAGACTAGGTCTCCTTCGGCTTCCCGGTCGTTCGGACCCCAACACCACCGTGTCTCGTCCCGACCATCCTAGCCTAGCTGCACCTATCTCCGACCGGCTGCACCAGCTCCGGTTCCTCATCACCACCTTGAGCTTCAAGTCTTCTTTGACTTCACCCGACTGCTACGGACCTCAACATCTCCCATGTCTAGTCCCGACCACCCAAGCCTCACCAAGACTTGTCTCGTCCATCTCGTCACACACGATCGCACCGACCTCCCGACCATCTCGGACCTTAGCTCCTCCACGAGCCTAGTCCCGATCCTCCTCGTCGCTGCTGTCGTGTCCATCATGGTAGCTACACTCGTTCCTCATCTCCCGGCCGCAACCACCTCACCACCTCGATCATCTTGGCGTCTCCGACCGTCGGACCTCAACACCTCTCGTGCCTAGTCCCGGTCCTCCCACCTCACCATGAAATAGCTCAAGTCCTGCAGCCCACACGGACAAGCAAACCATCACATAGCACCGCTCAAACCAACAAAACAGACAATCAATCAGCACAGAAATTAGACTTTGACAAACATTGTCAAAAAGTAGAACAAACCAGTCTACAAGGTCCACAACATCACAAGGAACCCAACCGACCAAACCTCACCGTAATCGGACACCACATGTGCCCACACGACCGATTTTAGTGAACCCGCACGACCACGGTCATCCAGCTGATAACGTGGTCGAACGCGGTTTCGACCACGCTCATTTCGTGCTAACGTGGTCGTAGCTCTCCGAGCGCACAACGCGATCGAGCCACCGAGTGCCACAACGTAGTCGTGGTTCCTTTCCCACAACGTGGTCGAGGCCTCGAGCTCCCACAACGTGGTCGTGACGCCCACCGACCACGCCAGTGGTCGAACGCCCGACCGCCCAACGTGGTCGAGGCTCCGATCCCACAACGTGGTCGTAAACCCTAGCGCCGAGTGCCGACCACGGTCAAATCTTCCGAGGGCTCCGTAACATGGTCGTACGCTACCGGCTGGTTCTCGATTTCGCTCAACGTGGTCGAAGCGCCTTCCGACCACGGTCAAAGTATTCGAAGGCCGCTTGGCTTACTTCCGATTCCCACCCACGTGGTCGACGCCACCCTATTGTCACCCGACGCCAATGTGGTCGTATCCTATCCAAATGACCTCCGACCACGGTCTTTTCACGAGTGAGATACCACGTGGTCGCATACGGTCCGACCAACTTCGATCGCGTCCAAATTCACCGAGGATGCCGCAACGTGGTCGTCAAACACCGGCCGCAACCCGATAGCTCTCAACGTGGTCGTAAGTCTACGGCTTGCTTCCGATTACGCTCAAGTTTGCCGAGGAAGCCGTAACGTGGTCGTAAACCACCCGAACGACTTCCGACCACGACCAAAATGGTCGTACGCACGTTTTCCGGTTTCTGACTGGTTCCAATGTGGTCGTACGACACCCGACCACTGCCATTTTCACCGAGGATGCTGCAACGTGGTCGTATGACCTTCCGACCACGACCAACGTGGTCGACAAGACTCGAAGGGTTTCGTCCACGACCAAACGTGGTCGTATGACACCCAACGTGGTCGTGCTCCACCGAGACTTTCGACCACGGCTAAACTTGTCGAGAAGGCCACAACGTGATCGTAGATCTCCGCAGCGTGGTCGATAGCCTTCCGACCACCGCACGCAGCCCGACCGACTCCGATTGCGCCCGGACTCGCCGAGGAAGCCGTAACGTGGTCGTAGCTGCCTTCGATCACGCCGCAGTGGTCGTAAACTTCCCAAGAGACCTCCGACCACTCGCTCAATGCCTCACTCGGTTCCAACTAAGGACAACGTGACGTAAGCGATCTCACGACAATTCTTAAGGCTTACGACTTTGCAAAGTCAGCACAAACCTCAAAAACCAAACTCAATCTTTCTAGATCAAGAGTCAATTACTCATCACAACCATGGGGTGACCTCCACATGGTCTCACAATCTCCCTTGATGAGTATATTGACAAACACGAAAAAGCATGAAGAAGAGTTTGTTTTGAACAAAGAAAGGAAGGAGATGCAAAAGTCACACATGGTCTAAAAGAATAAAGAAGGGACTCAAGACCATGTTGACACGAATGAAATGGAGCGCATGTAAACTCCAAATCACACAAAAGTCCAATCTTGCTCATGGTCCAAGAAGCGATGCTCACATGACCATTGTCATAGCAAGATGACCAAGCATTCTCCCCCTTAATGCCTTTTATCCTTCTCCCATCCCTTGATGCATTCTCCCATTTTAATGCCTTTTGCACCCTTAATGCCTTTTTCTATCCTTCTCCCCTTTTGGCAATAAAGTCATCAAGATGCAAGGAAGAAACATAGAGCATGAATGAAATGGGGTGACTACAAGTAATTCATTTTAAGCAAAGGGAGCCATGAAATTATCGAAAGTGACTTCACGTAAAATTATATCAAGCCATAAAGGTGACAATGCTATCTAGATCATAACAAACTATGTATTGCCAAGCTCAAGCCAAATAAGTTATGATCTTTAAATTAAATGGTTTGATTAGCATGTCGAGTCACTCAAGAGTATAGTCTAGAAGAAGGTATCCAAACGTGAGTCAAGCCATGTCAATATTCTAAGTGGAACCAAGAAGCTATAGTGAGTCAATTTTAGAGTGCTATAAGTTCAAAATGAGACATTTTGTTCAAGCACTAGATATCACAAGTAATTTACTACTTGTAGTACTTTGGATACCACTTGTAGAATACTTGTAGTGAGCAAAATTAGCACATTTGGCACTTTTCTTTAGAGATCACATGGTTGTTTTCAACCATCTTTTATTCACCATGTGCTAGACCTCAAGCCTTATGCGATCATTCCAAGCGAGAAGCTTAAGGAAATGATCTTGGTCATCCAAAACTCCCCGAGTTCATGCCTTGTGCAATGGCAAGTCGTCTCATGAGAAAGAATTGGTGAGATCGGTTTTTCGCACAAAAGAGATCTTTTGCATTTACTTGAATTAGTTCATGAACAAAGAGTTAAGACTTAACTCATGCATCACTAATGAACTAACTTAGCTCAATCTAAACCTCAAAAACAGATTCAAGATTCAACTTAGCCTATTCGACATGGCTCGAATCAAGAGAGGATCACTAAAGCCGACTATTCATAAGATTGAACAAGACATGATTTGATTCAAGTTGTTCTCATTTAATTAAGCTAGTATGGCAAGAGCTAAGCAACACATAGAAGGGCATGATAAATCAAGCTATCACAAGACATGGCAAGATATAAATCATGATATTATATCACATAAAGATAATATTCGTGGCTCCAAGATCAGACAGGCATTCATGTGAATGTTACGCACTATTGAACAAAAGAATGCACATGAGATGAACTCCCCCAAACATAGCCCGAATAGACGAGAAGGATCCAACTCCCCTAGAGAAGGCAAAAGAGAAGAACCAAGAAATTTGGCATAAAATCCGAGAAGAGAAGGTTCTAGCTCAAAGAGGTGATTCCCAAACACATCCTATCCTCATGGTCTCTAGTCTATAACGCCATACCACGGGCAAAAAGCACACTATGTCAATGCAAAAGACTCTAGTGGCCAAGAAAAAGTTCAACCTAGGTAGAAGAGAATCCTAGAGAACCAAAGCCCAAACTAGGTAGTAAATAATCCTAGAGAACCATTTGGATGAGAGGTGTGAATGAGACAACATCACCTAGAGTTGGCTCCTCATCGTCTAAAAAGACCCTTCCTACCACTAGAAGACATATACTATGCAAAGCCAAGTGGCGGGAAGCGAGCATCGAAAATCATAAGGGAGAACCAACCTTTGTAGCGCTTGCTCGGTTGTTTAAGCCGTATTCGTAGCGAATTCCATGTCCGTAACGTGGTCGTAGTCAAGTCAGGACGTTGTCGTAGTCGCGTCCTTCTCGTGTTCAACGTCGAGTCCGAGTTCGCGGTTGTATCCGAGTCCAGACCGTGATGAAGTGATCGAAGACGCGTAATGGTCTGGACCATGGTCGTAGTCGTAAATGAGTCTGGTCATTGCGTCCTTGGCCGAAGTCGTAACACGAGTTCGGCTGAGGGTCCAGACCATGGTCGTGGTTCCTACGACGTGGTCGTAATGACCAGGGAGCGGTCGTAAACAGCTGTATCACTCTCCCCTCATTCATACGACTTGCGGTTTAATCATGGGGAACAATCGGTGTCCTAGTACTTGGGGTAAATGATATACAATATGGAACCAAGATCGAGACAAATGGTAACAACAAGAGCATCGCTAGTATTAAAGACATAGAACACATGAGAACACGCACCGCCACAAGCTCAATCTAGCCCTCAACAAAGGCATCTAGAGCAGCAAGCCTAGAGCCACCAAATACTAGAAGAAGCTTGTGACCTAACCACAAATCTCATGATATCTAAGCATAAGCACAGACTAATGCTACAAAGATGTTGTACAGTTTATTTCATGCCAAAACTTAAATGAATAAGATCAAGATATACATGTATCTCAATGAATCACAACCATACACATAGCAGGTGACAGGAACAGTCACAGAAGCATATGCTAGCATGGATAAAAGCATGTATAATAGAAAATATACAAAGGCATGAATAAACGCAGATCATGACACGTAGAAACTATCCAAGATATACCCAAGCTCATCTTGTCCATACATATGCATACATCTTGTAGACATACAACATGGCAAATCAACATCATGAAAAGTATGCTAGCATGTATAAATAATGATGAATGAACATAAGGAGCAAGATGTGAATCGTGAACCATGATAGATACTACACAAGACAAGGTCATGATGATACTTGACTTCTAATGCACACATTCTACTTAGCTCATGAAGTCAAGTCAAAGCTTAAGCATCTAACAAATACAACAAGGTACATGGATACTTAAGCAGCATACACATAAAGGCATGACATGAAAGCATTGAGAGAAAAACATGTCAGTATGGTACAAGTGAGCACATGAACAAGCACAACATGCCAATATGGTCAAACATGAGTATAAGGGTATGAGGGTATAGAGTAGCTCACAAAGTAGGTGGAGACGCCAAACGTGAAGGTACATACCTCTTGGAGGCCATGAAGTGGAGAACCAACAAATGTTCTAGTCATGTGATGAAGCAGAAGACTAAAATCCATTCGATCCCATGTTCTCCATCCAACGTCAGGACACTTACAAAAAACAAGAACAAAGTGCCCAAGTCTTGGATCCCAAGGGGTTAGTAAGCAAATGCTTGAGACCCCAAGACCTGACACACGGCCACTCAGCAGAAAAAGAGTGGTCGTTACGTACTACGACTACGGTCGAGAAGAAATGAGCGTGGTCATAGCACGAGAGGCATAGTCTTGAACGACTACAGCCGAGAGATGTGATCGTTGGTCATTACAACCACGACTGGGAATTGCAGGTGTGGTCGTAAGTCAGTTATGACTACGGCAATCGAGCAGCAGCGCGCTCAGAACCAGCAGTCGTGATCGTAGGGACTTTCGACCACGGTAACAAGCGGAAGTGTCCGCCAGCAGACATGGTCGTATGCAGCTACGACTATGTCGAGAAGCCGAAGTTGTGGTCGTAAGGCATTACGACTACAACGACGACACAGCAGAGGAACTCAGCTTTACTATACTCTAGCAAGCTCACACTCCTCTACACATGTGCAGTGAGTCAAAGTTTTAATTTCTCATTTTCAGATTTTAACATTCAAGTAGAGAAATTAAATTTTCACCGTCTACAGAGAAAGACTCACAACCTACACATGAGAAATGAGATTTCAACCTAGCAAGAACAATCTAGCAATTTATAATCTAGGCACCTCACAATATCCCGAAGAGCAAGTATAATCATTTGGACAAGGTCAAGGTCATAATGAGTTTTTACCTTGCTCATGATAAGTCGACGCTTATCATTATTATCCGTGTGTTCTCCAAGGCTTTCTCCTTCCGGGCACTTGATCAACCAAAGGACAACAATGAACCACAAAGCTCACACTTGTGGTCTCTTGCAAATAAAATCATCCTCTAGCCGAAATCAAGCCTCTTATCTCAAAGGACATCATTGGCAAAACCACCCCAATAAGATTCAAAGAAAAGTTCACAAGATTTCCTACTAGTTGCATGCTCAAGATCGGTTAAGATCCAATTCAGAGCCAACCTCGCTCTGATACCAATTGAAGGACCGAACTGGCAACCAGAGGGGGGGTGAATGGTGCCTTAAAAATTCTCCCACAATTAAACCTAATCTTTTTCTCTGATAGCTAAAGAGCTATGAAGAAGAAGATTGATTGCTTACTGAGGAACAGAGAGATCAGAGAATAACTGCAGCTAACCGAGAGCAAAGAAATCAGAGAAGAGAACTGGTCGAAAAGTCACCGTGTATTCATTTAACTTTCGCCGTGGTCGAACGCCAACTCGTGGTCGATCGAGCCAAACGGACTATAGCTATCGTTCTCGACGAACACACGTGGTCGCCGACCAGCGGTGGTCGAACTACCGATGTGGTAGAAACCGAGCAGGCGTCAAGCGTCGGGCCACGGTCGAGCTACCGCTTGAAAACAAGAGAGAGGAAATCAAAGCAAAGAATAAAGTCCTCTCACGAGAGAGAAATGAGAGCTGCGGTCGAAAGCTGACTTCAGATAAATACTGCCGTGGTCGAAACCACATCCGAGAGAATCGCATCAAGCCGAAAATGTAAAGCGAAGAATGCCACGACCGCATGTACGACCAGCGACGAAATTGCCATGGTCGTAAGAACGAAAAATGAATACTGTTGTCGGGCACGACCCAAAGCAAGAATTTGAAGAACTTTTGTTCGAGATCCAAAACGCATGAAACTTGAAACCTAGTAAGCATGAGATCTCTAGAAGTGAATTTACCAAGAATCTCCAAAGACTTCATAACGGTCGAGAGAACAAAGAAAGTCGAAATCCTAAAAGAGAGCTTCAGTGAAGTTTACGTAAAACAATTTCTCTCGATTTGTTCTTTGCTCTCGGAATGGTCTTACCAACTAGCCTTGAGACATATTCCTAGTTCGAGCAAATCAAATATAAGCCAACTCTCAAAGGAAATACGAAGGAACTAAGAATGAAGAGATGGCAAATAAATCAATGAAAGCATCTCAAGAACGACCTCTCAACCCGGATCACAAACACGGACCCATCTCATATATAAACTCTAACAAGTATAGAGATGAGTCCTCTCAAATCATAACACGGAGGTTTGCAACCACTCCCACGGGAGGACAAGCTCTACCCTAGAGCTAAACACACGACAAACTCCCACGGGAGGGAGGCGGGCGCCTTCAAGGCCCAGTGACCAACTCACTCGAACACTTGCCTCCCTCTCCTTTTATAGCCTCACACTGAGACTAACCCTAATGGATCCATCCATTAGTCCATCTTGGGATAACCCGAAAACCCCATCTAACACCGGTTTTAACACTCACTTTGCCCGCTAACTCAAATGATTTGCTCGCTATCCCAACAGACCCGCACTTTGCCCGTTAGCGCCAACAAGATCCACTTCTTTTCTCGGTGCTTTACGGAGGGATGCTTCCCCAGCCTTGACATTTCTCCAAATGCCCCTCCGCGCCTTCCAGAAGCTTCCTCTGCAGCTTTGGCATTTCTCCGAATGCCCTCACACCGCCTTCCTGTCCACCCTTGCAACCACCTCGCAAGACTAGGTCTCCTTGGCTTCCCGGTCGCTCGGACCCCAACACCACCGTGTCTCGTCCCGACCATCCTAGCCTAGCTGCACCTATCTCCGACCGGCCGCACCAGCCCGGTTCCTCATCGACCACCTTGAGCTTCAAGTCTTTGACTTCACCCGTCGCTCGGACCTCAACATCTCCCATGTCTAGTCCCGACCACTCCAAGCCTCACCAAGACTTGTCTCGTCCATCTCGTCACACACGACTGCACCCGACCTCCTCGACCATCTCGGACCTTAGCTCCTCCCCGAGCCTAGTCCCGATCCTCCTCGTCGTGCTCGTCGTGTCCATCATCAGGTAGCTACACTCTGGTTCCTCATCTCCCGGCCGCAACCACCTCACCACCTCGATCATCTTGGCGTCTCCGACCGTCTCGACCTCAACACCTCCACGTGCCTAGTCCCGGTCCTCCCACGCCACCATGAAATAGCTCAAGTCCTGCGCCACCACACGACAAGCAAACCATCACATAGCACCGCCAAACCAACAAAAGCAGACAATCAATCAAGACAGAAATTAGACTTTGACAAACCTTGTCAAAAAGTAGAACAAACCAGTCTACAAGGTCCACAACATCACAAGGAACCCAACCGACCAAACCTCACCGTAATCGGACACCACATGTGCCCACACGACCGATTTTAGTGAACCCGCACGACCACGGTCATCCAGCTGATAACGTGGTCGAACGCGGTTTCGACCACGTTCATTTCTCGTGCTAACGTGGTCGTAGCTCTCCGAGCGCACAACGCGATCGAGCCACCGAGTGCCACAACGTAGTCGTGGTTCCTTTCCCACAACGTGGTCGAGGCCTCGAGCTCCCACAACGTGGTCGTGACGCCCACCGACCACGGCCAAAGTGGTCGAACGCCCGACCGCCCAACGTGGTCGAGGCTCCGATCCCACAACGTGGTCGTAAACCCTAGCGCCGAGTGCCGACCACGGTCAAATCTTCCGAGGGCTCCGTAACATGGTCGTACGCTACCGGCTGGTTCTCGATTTCGCTCAACGTGGTCGAAGCGCCTTCCGACCACGGTCAAAGTATTCGAAGGCCGCTTGGCTTACTTCCGATTCCCACCCACGTGGTCGTACGCCACCCGGCTGTCACCCGACAGCGCTCAATGTGGTCGTATCCTATCCAAATGACCTCCGACCACGGTCTTTTTCGCTGAGTGAGATACCACGTGGTCGTACACAGTCCGACCAACTTCTGATCGCGTCCAAATTCACCGAGGATGCTGCAACGTGGTCGTACAGCACCTGGCTGCAACCCGATAGCTCTCAACGTGGTCGTAAGTCTACGGCTTGCTTCCGATTACGCTCAAGTTTGCCGAGGAAGCCGTAACGTGGTCGTAAACCACCCGAACGACTTCCCGACCACGACCAAAATGGTCGACGCACGTTTCCGGTTTCGATCGGTTCCAATGTGGTCGCACGACACCGACCAACGCCATTTTCACCGAGGATGCTGCAGCGTGGTCGTATGACCTTCGACCACGACCAACGTGGTCGACAAAGACTCGAAGGGTTTCGTCCACGACCAAACGTGGTCGTATGACACCCAACGTGGTCGTGCTCCACCTGAGAGACTTTCGACCACGGCTAAACTTGTCGAGAAGGCCACAACGTGATCGTAGATCTCCAGAGCGTGGTCGTATAGCCTTCCGACCACTCGTACGCAGCCCGACTGACTTCCGATTGCGCCCAGACTCGTCGAGGAAGCCGTAACGTGGTCGTAGCTGCCTCGATCACGCCGCAGTGGTCGTAAACTTCCCAAGAGACCTCCGACCACTCGCTCAATGCCTCACCGGTTCCAACTAAGGACAACGTGAGCGTAAGCGATCTCACGACAATTTAAGGCTTACGACTTTGCAAAGTCAGCACAAACCTCAAAACCAAACTCAATCTTTCTAGATCAAGAGTCAATTACTCATCACAACCATGGGGTGACCTCCACATGGTCTCACAGATATCACCGACAATAGAGAGGCGGCGGTAGCGCCACCTTTGTGGCACGACGGTGAGACTACACCAGACAATCTTATGACACTTACGACAATAGTGTGTTATGCAGTCGACCGTGGTGTCACAACGGAGGCGCTAGCTTACGGCGGTAGTCGGCGAGGTCGAGAAACAAGTTGGATGCATCGGATGGCGACCAGATATCACCGGCAATAGAGAGGCAGCGGTAGTGTCTCATGATAGTTTTATAAACGGTTCTAATTAAAAACCGTCTGTGATACTTTGTATATCATAGACGGCTTTTAAACCTAACCGTCTGTGATAGTTTTAGAGACGATTTTAGTCATGAACCGTCTGTAATAATTAAAACACAGACGGCTCTAGATGAACTATCTGTGATAAGACATCTAGTATAATTTATTTTATAGTAGTGTATTATATACAGTAGTAGCGTTTTTTTAAGGATTCCACTACAGGAAACAGGACAAGTAAAACAATACCAGAACAGTGTTGGTTGCTGAGTTGAGGATGGTGGGTGTCGCCCGGCTCCCGGTGTAGGCCTCCGCCTCCACCGTCAGCCCCTCGGCACGCACCTCGATCGTCGGAAGCTCCATCCCGACGCTGCACGCAATTGACGGAAGAAGATAACGACGTTACATATATACATGGTTGAAATATACATACGGCCATACATGTATGCGCTGTGCATGTATTATCCATGCGAAGGGTTCAAACCGGTCGAAGCGGTTCTTGATCTTGAGTAGGAACCGCTCGTGGTCGTCGCCGGTGAAGCCAACCAGCCGCTCCACAAGGAGCTTTGCCTCCGACTCCGCCATGGCGGCCGCCTTCTGCTCGGCCATCGCGCTGTTGAAGAAGACGGAGGCGAAGGTATATATGACGCTGTGCACTTCCCATGCCGGCCTCCTTGTTGGTTATATATATCTGGTGCTAGCTTGCTTGTTCGTTCAGTACGTCAGTACATCGGCAACTTGCCTTAGTTAAGTAATTTGCGCATAAAGTCTTGGTCCTTAATGTTCAGACGACACCCCTTCTAGTCTTGGTCTATCTATATAATTAAGGTCGTATTCATTTATTCGCGGTGCAATTGAAATTTGACCAAGGGACCAAAGTAGTGTTTTGAAACTGTACACAGTAGATGACACGTGTTCCACCACGCAGATTCGCCGAACGGGAAAAAAATAATAAGGCGGTAGCTAGTTATGATGCCATGCCTATTTACATCTAATATCTAGAAATAAGTCTTTTTACACCCTTGAATTTTCCCAAAAAAATCATTTAACACCCTCAACTACAAAATAGGGTATCTATGGCTTGTTTATATTGGCTTTTATTGATGTCTTTTGGCTTTAGCTGATGAATAGTAATAACTTGTAGAGAGCCATATAGGCAGAGAGAAACTCGCGTGCGGTTTTGCCCAATATAAATAAAATCACTACAGTATATGCTTCGATCGACTAGTAGACACCGTCTTAAAAAAACATCTCATTTGAAAAATTAGGTATTATAAAAAAGCTATTTACTATAGAAAACCAGCTTTTAGGAGCTAATATGAACATAGCCTTAACCCCAACTTATACAATCGGGTTAATTTACACCTTGAGACAGTTTTAGAGTGTAGTTTTGATGACATGGATCCCATTTATGGTTGTTTTCACCATATTTGTAGCCATGTAATCGAGTTTTGGCAATGATGATCCAATCCAAGTCCATTGACATTTACACTGTCGATCTCTTTCTCACTCATTTTCTCTCTATATGCATTCTCTTTTTGCAAGTTAGCATCCCTTCCCTCATTGGGATCCGTATCAACAAAAATTGATGACATGGCTACCAATATGGCAAACCCACCCTAAGTGGAATCCCTGTAAGCAAAATCACACCCTAAAACTAAAGATGTAATTGGCTTGGTTTTGCAAGTTTAGGATGCTAAATACTCGGTTTTTATAGCTAAGAGTGTTAAATGGATTTTTTACAAAGTTCAGGATGTAAAATGAATTTATTCCTAGTATCTATGGTAAACAATGTTTTCGGTGTGTTGAGTAATTAGCCATAGATAGTACCAGGGAAAATTGCAGCCATACGACTGTAATCGTCAGTTACCGAAAATTTCGAAATTCTTTGGCCAAAAAATTTGAATTGAAAATTGAGTCATTTTTTATTTTTTAAAATTTGTAGATGAGTTGTGACGAAGCCGAATTTTTTATCCTGTATAAAATTTTACCCGTCCTTGCCAATAAGGGGTGGTTATTGGTGAAATTTCGGTGATAAAAATTTCCCTATATAGTACTCGTGCAAAAAGAAAGAAATGGAGGTCTCGTAGTCCTTTAGAAAAGTTGTATGCGTGAAGAGTGAGGTTGCTCGAAGAAATCAGATTGTTGCAAGCAATAATTCTGTTCCGGCATGGAAACAAAACGAAATGCATTTGACCCTAGTCTCTTTATTTTAAGATGAAACTCCTCAATGTTAATTAAGCAGGACGCAAAGGACAAGCAGGAACGGATGCTACCAACCGGCATCTGCGAGATCAGAGATGGGAGGCGATGCCTCTTTTAGGCCCCGCTCGGTTAGACTGAAAAGCTATGGTTTATAGCTGAAATTGTACTATAACGGTTAAAATTTTACTGTAGCTGAAGGTGGCTTATTTAGCGTAATTAAATTTAAAAATAGAAAAATAAAAAAATATGTTAGCTTATTACGGACAATACGAATGAATACGGAAAAAAAGAACCGGCAAAAAAGCTAAAAAAATACTAAAAATTTAGAAAAAGATGAAATTTATAAATAGTAAAAAATAAACCAGAAGGCTTATCGGTGCTGCTGACCAGCGTGGAGTGGCGTGGACGGGGGTGCCTGGTGTTTACATGTAGATCATCATAGTTTTAAAGATATCGATAATAAACCTTTACAAAGTTCAATGCATACATTCTAATACGCCCCTTAAAAAGAACGATCGTTGGGAGAACCAAATGACTTGCCCCGACCCAATACCACCCGGTTTTCGTTCGAGCTGGTGTCGACTATGGATTTTATGCTTATGGTTTTTATTATAGTAATTAACGTTTATGTTGTTTTGGATTTTATACTTATGGCTTTTATTATAGTAATTAACGTTCAAACAATGCGTCTTTTTAAGATGGAGTCTACAAATCTATTGTAATAGATATTGTACCGACTTTATCTATATCGGCTAAAATCGCACACGACTGCCTCTCTTTTTGTATTCTCTCTTGCGAAGTCAGAATTAAAAGGTATAAGCCATAAGCTACAACTAAGTGGATTCTTTTGGACTACGGCTTATAGCTTTTGAATTCTGCCTGTTCGCAAGAGAGATTACGAAGATGGAGATAATCATATGCGATTTTAGTCGGTACAGTTAAAGTCAGTACAATGTCTACTATAATCGACTTATAAATCATAACTTAAAAAGACGAACCGTTTGAAAACAAGTTATTGTAGCGCCGTATATAAACCATAAGCCATAAGTGGATTCAAACCCATCATTAGATTTATCATTAAAATATTTATATAATATTATGATTTTATTAATATATAAGAAAATAAAGTTATAAAAATAATTGTTATCGTCACATCTTGTATACCGTAAAAAATCACAAAGTTATTTAAAAAAGAATGGAGAAGTAGTAACGAAAGTGCAAGTGTGTCAACCCGACTATTTTGGAGTTTATGGTGTTTCTTAGACTCTCTGTGACAATTCATGAGTGTACGTTGGAGAATTTTTTGTACGAATAATCTATTTATCGTAACTTTATATGTGTAGACTAGTCTTTGCCATGATAAGTTGATTAAAAATGCACAACTTGAACTATTTCATGTCATGATAGTTCTTGAGACTAGTCTGTTTTTAGTTATCCTTCTGTGATTCATGCGATGACCCCTGTGTTTCAAGAACCCCAAATGCCCAAACCATGTCTACAAGCTTTCTAAAGCTTTGTATGGACTTAAGCAAGCCCCTAGAGCTTGGTATGAGAGGCTTAAGTCATATCTGTTGAGTCATGGGTTTGAGATGGGTAAGATAGACAAGACCTTGTTCATTCGTAGGCATGGCAATGACCTTCTACTCATCCAGATCTATGTGGATGACATCATCTTTGGCGGCTCTTCTCATGCTCTTGTTTCCCAGTTCTCCGATGACATGAGCATAGAGTTTGAGATGAGCATGATGGGCGAGTTGAGCTTCTTTCTTGGCTTCCAGATCAAGCAGACTCGGGAGGATACTTTCTTGCATCAGGGCAAATACACTCAAGACCTTCTGAGACGCTTTGACATGAGTGACGGCAAGCCAGTATCAACTCTGATGGCATCTATTGCTTCACTCGATCCAGATGAGGATGGCGAGCCAGTTGATCAAAAGGAGTACAGAAGCATGATTGGCTCCCTCTTGTACCTCATTGCCTCGAGACCGGACATACATTTCTCTGTGTGTCTGTGTGTTCGGTTTCAGGCTTCTCCTCGCGTATCTCACCGCCAGGCGGTGAAGCGCATCTTTCGGTACATTCGAGCTACCATTGACTATGGTATCTGATACTCTTCATCTTCCTATTTTTCCCTTAGAGCCACTCCGATGCAGACTTTGCTGACTATAGGATAGATAGGAAGAGCACTTCTGGCACCTGCCAGTTCATTGGCACTTCTCTTGTTTCTTGGTCTTCTAGGAAGCAGTCCGGTGTTGCTCAGTCTACCGCAGAGGCCGAGTACGTTGCTGCCGCCAGTTGCTGTAGCCATGTACTTTGGATGGATTCAACCCTGCGGGACTTTGGGTTAGTCATAGACAGTGTTCTACTCTTTTGTGATAACACTTCTGCCATTAATATTACCAAGAACCTAGTGCAGCATTTTCGGACCAAGCATATTGATATCGGATTCCATTTCCTTAGAGACCATGTAGAGAATGGTGACATAGTGCTCCAGTTTGTGGAGAGTGACCACCAGTTGGTTGATATCTTTACCAAGCCTTTGGATAGCTCTAGGTTTTCAGCTTTGCGGGGAGAACTTGGAGTGGTCTGTCCTTGTGGACTGTTGTGAGGGGGAGCTTTGCTCTTCATGATTATCTTTTATGCTCATATTCTCTTTTTGCTACATTGCATATGGGTGCATTCGGGTTAGTCCTTCTAGCATAGGTTAGAGTGGTTCTCTTGCTGAGTCGCTTAAATTGCTTCCTCTCATCTTGTGGTTCTAGGTTGCTGCTTTTAGCTGTCTCTCTTCTCACTAGGTTGAGCCCACTCACTTCTTGCGATCTAGCGAGGGTCGGGCCACCCTTGGGTAGACAAGGAACGTGTTTACTCCCTATTGTGTTAGTAGATCAGCTATTAGACCTAGATACATATGGGGTAGGTGACATTGTAATATAACTACATGGAGCCTTGATTATTATCCTGTTATGACATGTTTACAATGTATTACATTTTGCGATGATATGTGCTTACTTGCTAGATTTATCATGACTTTATATGTGTAGACTAGTCTTTGCCATGATAAGTTGATTAAAAATGCACAACTTGAACTATTTCATGCCATGATAGTTCTTGAGACTAGTCTGTCTTTAGTTATCCTTCTGTGATTCATGCCATGTCAAATAGGCTGAGTTGAGTCTTGAATCTTTATTGAGCTTCAGAGTGAGCTATGCTAGTTCTTTTATGAAGCATGCGTTAGTTTTTAACTCCTTGTTCTTAAACAACATTCAGCATAAGCAAAAAGATCTCTTTTCTGCGAAAAAACTGATCTCACCAATTCTTTCTCATGAGATTGCTTACCATTGCACTCGGCATGAACTCAGGGGGTGTTTTGGTTGACCAAGATCATCTCCTTAAGCTTCTCGCTTGGAGTGGTCGCATAAGGCTTGAGATCTAGCGCATGATTAAACAAAATCTTGGTTGGAAACGACCATGAGTTTCTAAAAGGAAAAACAAGTCAATTGTGCTAAATTTGCTAAAATTACAAAATAATCAAGTACATGAACAAATGATTCATCCTTGAACTTACAACACTCTAAGTTGACTCATTCTAGCTTCTCGGTTCCACTTAGATTATTGACATGGCTTGCATTATCCTTGGGTACCTTTAGCCAGACTATGATCTTGGATAACTTGACATGCTAAGAAATTCGACTAATTCTCATATTATGACTTATTTGGCTAAACTTGTCTATACGTATATTGTCATGATCTAGATAGCATTCTATTGTGTTATGGCTTGGTGTAATACTTCAAAAGTCATTTTGGATAATCTTCATGGCTCTAATTGCTTAGATTGCATACAATCCAGCCATTTCATCCAAGTCATGCTCTATTTTTCTCCTTGCTTCTTGATGATATTATTGCCAAAAGGGGGAGAATAATAGAGAAAAAGCTATTTCATGGGGATTTTCTAGAGCTTTTGAGGAAAATTTGTTCTTTCTGTTTTTGCTCTAATATTCTCTTTTGTCAACATGGTCATAAGCTTCTTTGCTCTTCTTTTTGACCATGTGTGACTTTCAAACTCAACTTTATATGCTTTTTCGGTGTTTGTCAATATACTCATCAAGGGGGAGATTGAGAGACCATGTGAGAGGTGCTCCCATGTTTATGATGAGTAATTGACACGTGCTCTGAAAGCTTGAGTTTGATTTGAGTGGTTCGTGCGTGAGTTTATTGACTAATGCAAATGTTGATCTCATTATCTCGAGCGGTGTTATGTGATGTGTTTTCTTGTCTGTGATGGCTGCAGGACTTTGAGGTGAGGTCGTGGCGAGGCATGTATGGCCGGACTAGGCACAGGCGGTGCTGAGGTCAAAGCGGTCGGGAAATGCCGAAGACGGCGAGAACTCGAGGTGGGTGAGTGGTTTGGACGACAAGAAACGAGGAAACTTCCCGGAAGCTACAACAGGGGTGTTTCGGGAAATGCGCAAGACTGCAAAAGCGGAAGTGGATTCGTTTGAGTTAATGGGTAAAGCGCTGAGAATTAGCGGGCAAAGCAAATTGTAAACCCGATATGGAAGACTATAAATAGAGGGGTGTTCCTTGGTGGTTGGTATGGATTTTCTAGAGTTTTGAATGGGCTTTTGCTTTGGCTCTCTTTTCTCTTTTAGTTGATAAGTTGGTGGAGACAGCAGTGGTAGTTGTGCTTTCTGTCTCCTGGTCTGTGTGTGTTTTTGCTCTGCGTGTGTTTGCTCAGGTGGTGTTCTTGTGTCCCTGCTCTTGGATGGAGTAGAGGTTGTAACAGCTCACCTCTCTTTTCCATTGTTTTCGGTCGTGATTCGATTTTCAGATTTCTGTTTTGTGATTTCGGTTTGCACTCTTCTTTGTTTTAGGTTGCAAAGAACAACAGTTTCTCTTGGTCACCAAATTGCAGTTTCTCGGTGAAGAAGCGCATTTGTCTTGAAGTTTTCGGCCAAGTCCTTCATCCTTGTTCTCCTTAGTGTGATGTCTCCATGATTCTTAATCTAATTTGATTTCGCCTAGTTTCGCTTTTAGCATTTGCTTTCGCTTTCAGTTGACTTGACTTTCTTTTCTTGGTTGTTCACTGAGTAGTTTTTGTCGGTCTGGTTTTGGATCTTCTGTAAGGCTCTCCGGCCAATCGGCATAATCTTTTTTTTTGCTTCATAGCTTTTATAGCTATCGGAGAAGAGATGTTGTGTGGATACTTCGGGGGCAAATTTTAAAAAAGGCACCATTCACTCTCCCTCTGTTGTCATTTCCGATCCTACAAGAGGAGAGGGAGGAAGGAGGAGTGGGAGGAGAGAAGAGGAAGAATCAGATGCAAGTAATTTTTTATTGGTATATTGTATTTGCAGTATATTTTTTATGAAATATTCTTGTTGTGGTTCTGCATCAAAGAGAGAGATGTTGTAGTGGGGAGTTAGGTGAATAATGCTTAGGGTTCCCCATGGCACAGGCTATATATATATATATATATATATATATATATATATATATATATATATATATATATATATATATATCCACATGGAGAGTGTTTACAATCTCACCCTTACACTCTGGAGTCCCTCTCAGGGGCATTCATGTCATTATACATGTCCCATTTTGGGCCTTGCATCCTCCTAACAGGCTGGTTGGGCTTAGGTAGGGGCCACCCCTACAACAGGAGCCACTCATGGTGAAGGGCTTCACAGGCCGAAGCCATGTTACCGTGCCATTTGGCCCCCTCCGTACCCACGTCCTGTGAACTTCTATATTATCGGATGGAGTCCTATAGCTTGGTGTAGCCTCCGCCCCGCGCCGTGGATATGACGTCGAGCAGGTTGTTGGAGCCGTCCTTGACCGCGGGGCCCTCTTCGGTAGCGGAGTCGAGGTCGAAGCGGAGGTGGGCTCATGCTGCAGACACGCCGGGGCGCGGGGCAGGTCGAGCTCCTGCGCCTAGAGGTGGAGGGGCGAATGCAGGGGTCTTCGCGCGGAGACGGGCCCGGAGGTAGCTCGTCGTGGAGGTATCTTCTGGGGTCACATTAAAGAGGTGTAGTCGACGTGACCCAACAACTTCGCGGTCCGGGAGGCGACGGCTTAATTGCGGCGATTGCGCGACTTGATTGGGGCATAGTGCGTTGTCAGGGATCGCTTGGGGATGTGCGTGCGACGCATCCGAGCGACGCGTGCGTCATGCATCTTCCCGACCAAGGTTTGTCTTAGATCAGCAGTCGCGCTCCGCCCCCACCCCAGCTGTGTGGGACGCAGACGGTTGGATCCCCACGGCAGGCCGTGTTCATGTATGAGACAAGGTTTGCCCTGTTCTTCTAAGCAGGCCTTCTTTGGTTCATCCGCATTCTGTGGTGGCATCGATAGGTGCTAATACCAGAGAATGTTGATGGGGTGAAGGTGGCCTGTTTATAAGAACAAGCCAAGACTTGTCATAGGTCAAAATTCGCGCTCCACGGTTGTGGGGCCGTCGATCTTCGAAGTGAAGGTGGCCTCCGTCGTTGCTGCATTGGTTCGGTCGAAGCGGGCTGCGCCGGAGCCTCCGCGTTTTATTTATACTCCGGAGAGTGCGTGGGATCATCATCCACGTCTTATTTATACTCCGGGGAGTACGCGTAGGGACAACATCCACGCGTACGCGAGAACACCCGTGTCTTGTTTATACTCCGTGGAGTGCGCAGGGACAACATCCGCGTCTTATTTATACCCCGGAGAGTGCGTGAGATCATCATCCACGTCTTATTTATACTTCGGGGAGTACGCGTAGGGACAACATTCACGCGTGCGCGGGAACACCCGCGTCTTGTTTATACTCCGGGGAGTACGTGCAGGGACAATATCCGCGTCTTATTTATACTTCGGAGAGTGCGTGCGTCCCGTGGGCTACCACGCGTCTTTGTTTATACTCCGTAGAGTACGCGTAGGGACAACATCCGCGTCTTTTTATACTCTGTAGAGTGCACGCGTCCCGTGGGCTACCGTGTGTCTTTGTTTATACTCCGCAGAGTACGCGTAGGGACAACTTTCACGCGTGCGCGGGGACAACATCCGCTTCTTTTTTATACTCCATAGAGTGCGTGCGTCCCGTGGGCTACTGCGCGTCTTTGTTTATACTCCGCAGAGTACGCGTAGGGACAACATCAACGCGTGTGCGAAAACAACATCCGCTTCTTTTTTATACTCCTTAGAGTGCGCGCATCCCGTGGGCTACCGCACGTCTTTGTTTATACTCTGCGGAGTACGCATAGGGACAACATCCATGTATGCGTGGGGACAACATCCGTGTCTTTATTTATACTCCGTAGAGTACGCGCGTCCTGTGGGCTACCGCGCGTCTTTGTTTATACTCTGCGGAGTACGCGTAGGGACAACATCCACGCGTGCGCGGGGACAACATCCGCATCTTTTTTTATACTCCATAAAGTGCGTGCGGGGGCGAGCCTCCACGTGTCTTTGCACAAAATACGAGAAGCTTCACAAACGGTGTACTTTATTGATTTCTCGTTTGCGCGGCTGAGTGATTACAAAAGATAGGGTACTGACCACAAGTCGCTTGAGGACGCGCGCGCGCGCCCTGTTCCTGACCCTTCGAGGTGGCCGCGGATCTGACGCCTGGTCGAAGTAGACACACGAGCGCTCCGTCCCCTACCCTTCGAAGAGGTGGCGTGAGTGGCGTCTAACAAAGTAGACGCCTGCGCTCCTGCCCCTACCGTCGAAGAGGTGGGCGAGTGGCGCCTAGCTGAAGTAGACGCGCGAGCGCTCCGTCTCCTACCCTTCGAAGAGGTGGCAGTGGAGCTGGCGCCAGCCAAGTAGACGTCGGCGCCCGTCCCTATCCTGAAGTGGGCCTCATTTGGTCCGCCGAGATGGCGAGGTAGGGCTCACGGGGAGCCTCTAGTGTCGGGGTGCCCCAAGCGGAAGTCAGGCGGGGTGCTCCTTGGAGCCTCAGGAATCCCAGCGGACCTCGTGGTGTAGGCCTCGGGCACCAAGCTTTATACACCGGGCTATGTGCTGGTCGCCTTGGGTGGTGATGATCCCCCGCGGGCCCGGAAATTTCATACATAGAAAGCCGTGATGCGGGGCTGCCCCAAAAGAATTGAGGGCTGGCCGCCCCAATATGGCGTTGTATGGGTATGAAATGTCGACGACGTCGAAGGTGATGTCTTCGTTCCTCACGTTGTCGTCCCTTCCGAGGGAGACCTGCAAGCATATCTAGCCAAGTGCCCCCAACGACTGACCTCCGAAGCCCTGTAATGGGTTTCCGAGGGACCTAAGCGGCTTCAATGGATCCCCATTTGGTCGAATGCCGTTGCGAACAAGATGTTTGCGGAGCTCCCTCCATCGACTAGGATGCGCTTGATGTCGCATCCCGTGATGGCGAGCTGGATGACCAGGGGATCTTGATGGGGGAACTCCATGCCCTCAGCATCCGCGGGAGTGAAGGTAATGTCGTGACGTGCCCAGTCTGGAGGTACCTGCGCCGGGTATGCCGCCACGTGGTGCAGCCTGCGTGCGTAAGCCTTTTGCTGCCTTGCCGATGTGAACTGCAACGAGGAGCCCCGGAGATGATGTTGATAATCCGGCACTGGGCTCCCTCTGGGGCTTGGATCCGTAGGGGGCCTTCCTGCGGCTGCTGCACGAGGGCTTGAATTCGCAATGGTCCCACCTGAGGCTGTAATGCGTGATCCTGTATTCGCATGAATCTCTCCGGGGGGTTGCTGAACGTGGGCTATGACGGGCGGCCACACCTCGAGGGCTCTATCTATGGCGATGCTTGTCGAAGCGCCGTGATGGTGGTGCATCCACGTGTGTCGTGGCCACCTCGGTCATACACCTCGCACCACAGCACCGTAGGGCTGGTCCGCGCCCGGCCCCGCCCAGCCGCCCCGGCCGCGACCGGTGGGGCGTCGTCCTGAGCTGCCCTCAATGTCGAAAATGTAACGGGCTCTCCAGGACTTGTGCTGGCCATGCTTGGGCTTGTCACCTGAGTCCTTGTGCTGGGCGTCCTTGCGCTCGTGGTCGCTCCTCGATGGCTCTTGCTTGCGCTTGCCCTTCGACGAGTCTTCCTTCGGCGGGACTCCGCTCTTCGCCCTGCCCTGCGCCTGATTGGTGCCAGCGTTTTCGCCTTGGCGCCTTCGCACGTCTTCCTCGGCCCTGGCATACCCCTCCATCTTGTCGAAGAGCTTCTCCACTGTCCTAATTTTCTTTCATGCATTGTACTCGGCCCGGTGATCTGGGCGGAGGCCTGTCTTCTTTGCGTTGATGATGGTCGTCTCATTGACGTCCTTAACCTGTGTGACATCCCAAAATTTGGATATCCAAAATTATGAAATTTCTTTAAAAACTTTTCACAAATTTTTGCTAGCGTTCAGAATTTCTTTTGAATATTTAATTTTTTTGGGTTTTGTGGTATGCAAATTAAAATAATAAGAAATAATATCCAACTCTAAAAGCAAAGTTGGTGTTAATAAAAGAAATAGAAAATCAAAGGATCTACACACAATTTAAAATTTAGGTATTAAATAATAGGAATAGGAAATTGAATTTCAATCTACCTAGTTAAAAGAAAATTGGCAAAAAGAATAATTCCCAGCTAAAGTCTCATAATAATAGTAATCGAAGTGCAGATTAAAATTCAAATTCTAAATGCCATGCAAACATTAAAATCAGTAAACCCTAATATAAATTAAACTATAAATTAAAAGTTAAATTAGAAACCTAGATATTAAAATGTGCCTAGCCTTCCTCCTTTTCTCACCTTTTCTCCCCTCCCCTCTCTCTTCCACGCCCCGCCCATCCCTGCTTTCCTCCTCTCGGCCCTTGGCCCGGCCTACCCCGCCTCCTCCGCTCATTGTCTTCTCTCCCGACAAGCGCTCTCCTTGCTCTCGTCATGCCCGTCGCCCGTCCCCTCTCCTTTTCCTCTCGCTCCGCACCGCCTCGCCATGCCTCGCGCCATTGTGCTCACGTCGCCCACGCCGCGCCCTCGGTGTCTCGGCACTCGCACCCACGTCGCCGCTGCGATCTCCGCCGGCTCCGCCCCAGCGTGCCCATGCCTCGCGTCGTTGCTCCCGCCAAGCCGGCAACCTTCCCGCCCTCTGCAGCTATAAGAAGCATTGAGCTTGACCCTTCCTTGGTGCCTCCCATTTCCTCCTCTTTCCTTGCCCGCTCGCCCACCGCCAGATCAGCCGCCGCCGCCTCACGCTGTCCCGGCTGCTCCGGTGAACACCACGGTCGATGGACCGTGTCAAGGTGTGCGCTTCCCCTCTACCTTCCTTCAAACATAATTGGAGCCCCATCACTGGAAACGGCCATAACGTCCGATCTTCCCAAAACCGCCGCCGCCATTATCGCCACCCACTCCACCTCGGTTGATCTCCTTCGATTCGTCGTGGTGGGAGCACCTCCTCGGTCCCTTGAAGCTTCCCCAACAGCCGCGAATCTCTCGCCCGAGCAACCCCTCCACGGTGACCCGACGTGCCGCCACCGTGCTCGTCGCCGGACTCCTCGTCGCACCCCCGGTTCCACCGACCCCCTTGGTGAGCTCCTTATGCCTCTCTCGTACTCGTGCTTAGTTTATTTCTATATCTTTCCTCCTCGCCGCCACCATTACCGGCTACCCCGCCGTCCGCTCTCCACCGCAGCCGCCGCCCGGCCGCCCGGCTGGAGCCGCAACCCCTAGGGGCTTCCTCGCCTTCACTGGGTTTCCATTTTGGTCGTCTCGCCGCCTCCCGGCCGCTCCCGCCGCCCGACGCCGCCGAGCCCGTCTGCTGCCCGCCTCCTCTGTTTCTTCGTCACGAACATTAGCTCATCTGTTTCATACTCTCTCTCTATCAGCCCAAGGCTCTCGTCCACTTGGCTAGACCGAGCGCGCGTTGCAATCACAACTCTCAGGTCCCGAGTTCGATTCCGCAGGCACACCCTTTTCGTTTTCTTTTTATTATTATTATTTTGATTGCTATTAATCCATTTCAATTCAAAAAATCAAGGAAAATTATAAAATAATTTAGAGAAGCTAATAAATTTAACTAGGATGTAAATGAGATTATTTAAGATTTAAAATTTGGATTAGTCATATATGATTAATTAATATGGCTTGAATAATTATCTAAGAGACTAATTAGTAATTAAAGGCATTAATAAAGAAAAGTGGCCTGGATAAATGTTCAAAATTTAATAAAGATACCCTAAATTATAATTAAAATATATGCTTGAACATTTAACATGTCGCCATTAAATAAATCCTAGTGGAAGGTTTAATTAAATAGCCATATTGAAATATGACCTTGTATAACCAACTTTGCCCATGTAAATGAATTAAAGATAAAGCTAAGTTTAATAATAACTGAAGTGTAGATAAAATAATAATGGTGTCATTAATTAAATCTTAACATTAGACTTAATAAAGTTGAAAATAAATATATATAACAAGCCAGGACCTATATAAATGAATCCAAATTCAAATTAAAACTATGCCTAGTGATAACTAAGGGTACATAAAATATCGTACCACAACATGTTATAAACCCAGACTATAATATTAATTCGGTAAACTAAAAATTGTATACCTTACTTAAATATAACATATGCCCTGAATATAGCACTCGACAAAATGCCGTTCCGCTAATCTCGTACACCGAATCATAAGTCTAACCTGACTCATGAAACTTCCTTGCTAAATACAAAAATAATAAAAGAGATTAATAATAAAAAGACCGAGTCATCGTATTCTACCACCGACCTTGCCTCAAATCACCTGAATTACCCATTAACTCATAATAAAACTAAATCAAGATTATTCAGATTTATTCGGATCTTTTGAGCTATTTGCATTTATATGGATTCAGTTGCTTAGCACGTAATTAGAATTGGAAGTCGTGAAAATTCAACGGATCAAGCGAGGTCAAGATCGAGGTGAAAAGGCCAAAAGCTCAAGGCCATCAAACGAGAAAGCCTTGCGTGAGCTCAAGACCACGGCAAACCACGCAAGGCGATTCAATACTTTGATCATGTTGAAACTACATTTTCTGCAAATTACTTTGGTTTAAATTATCAAATTGCATGCTGTTATTTTATATACAAATACATATTTAATTTAAGATTCTAGTTATATGCCCCTTTGTTTACCTTGATTAGTATTACACATCCTTTGGAATATTTGAATATGTGAACTTTGTCACCCTAGCAAAATTATAATAGTAACCCTTTCGAAAATAAGTCCGTAATTATATGCCATGCTTAGTATTGCTTAGATACTCCTGGGCGAGAGAACACCCAAGCATCACTTTTAATCAATGAGAAAATTTGGTTAGACAGTCATGCTGGTAATGACTGGTATATGTTTGATATGGATATTTTATGCTCCGAAAAACTCCAACGTGCTAGAATATCTGGGCGGATGATTTGGGGGCTGGTGTGTGGTGCAGTGGAAGCACAAAATGGTTAGTGGTAGAAACGCCCAGATACCCCTAAGGACCGAATCTTGTCATGACCTCCCACGTAAAACAGTGTAACCACAAGTCTGTAAAGTACAACTTGGCTAAGTAAACTTATCGAAGCTCCCGGACTCATCTCACTTGTAGTGGATAGAAGTGGATACGCAAGGGCAATGAGGTCTAAAGGGACACCAAGTGGAGGGTGAAGTTCCCCAGCTGTTCTAAACGTTGCGGGAAGCGGAGCCCGGCTACGTTAGTAACTGTGGGGAACATCCCATGCATAGATGGGACCTACTGCAAGTGGGAGAAGCCCATAAGGTGAGATGGTCTGCTCAACTGCATGACTATGGAATCATGCGGGGCAACGAGTTGATTGTCTCTTATGGTGAAAGTGTACAAACTCTGCAGAGTCAAAACTATTCAAATAGCCGTGCCCACGGTCATGCGCGGACATGGGAACTTAACTAGATATAGTTCTATTTAAAACTTTGTGGGTGGAAGTGGAAAAGTGGAGGGCATGAAAGCCACGATTTGTGTTGCCACGGTGTCGCCAAATGATAAGTTAAGTGGCAATAACTCTGAAGGATTAAGCATATGGTGCAGACGCCATGTAACGGTGGATGAAATCTGAATCGGTACTATTATTGCATTTTCATACACATTATGTTTTTGTTCAAACTGCTAAGTCTCAGGAAATTTCTATGTATTATATTTCAAAAAGCAAATAATGATGATACTTCTCATAAAATAAAATACTAGGAAGAATAAATAGAGTCGTAAGAAAAGAAGATGACTGTTGTGGTAAATGCATAGATGTTGGTGGATTCATGTCGATTATAAAAAAAGAGAATGATAGAAAGGAGTCTAAGAGAAATAAATTGGTGGAGTCTAAATGAATAGATAAGCTAGATAGATGATTTAAATGATTTTTGGAGAATTGAAAGAGTGTAAAGGTAATTGCTGGATTTAATGGGATTAATATGATTTGATCTAGATGGATGAATTGAAATCATGGAAATTTGGAGATACGATAGTTTGATTACAAACTTGATCAATGATATTCTTGGTGGAGAAATACTGATGAATTAGTTAGAGATAAATAATGAAAAATAGGGTTGATTATGGAAAGAGCAATTTATGGTCTTGGATCATTAGCAGAAAGGATTGAATGGTTAGAAAGTTCTGATACGAATGATTTCGGTGGATTAAAAAATAATCATGATAGAGAATCATTAGAATTCAGAGGTGAGGAGTTGGTGCATAGCGATTACAAGATAGGGTTTTAGGAACTCGGAATACAAAAGGTATTGGTAGATTCAAATCAATGATGACACTCGCTGTTTGGAGTTTTAGACAGCAATCAATATAGAAAGTGTATGATCGGTGAATTAACTAAATTATGTCATTCGCTGTTTGGAGTTTTAGACAGCAATCAATAAAGAAAATGTATAATCGGTGGATTGATTAAATATGTCACTCGCTATTTGGAGTCTTAGACAGCAATCACTTGGGAAAGAATATGTTCGGTGGATTAAGTAAATAATGACACTGGCTGTTCGGAGTCTTAGACAACAATCTGTAAAGAAAGTGTGTCTTTGGTGGATTATGTCAATTATGGCAATCGTCGTGTGGAGTTCTAAGTAACAACTATAACACTATGATTCAATAATGATATTGCTACCAAAAGGCAATTTCTGGCAAATAAAACAACCTGAGCCTTTCCTTTGATAAGCCATGCATACTATTTATTTGTATTCTGTGTATTGGCTCATGAGCACGGTGGTTAGTGTGCTCACACCCGCTCTCACAACAAATCCAGAATCAAGAATCAGATCGCTACGCCTCAGCAACACTATTGGTCATGATGGCAAAGAAGATGAAGATGTCAAGGGCTAGGTCGCGAACCTCCAGTTGGCTGCCTGTGGGCACGTCCTGAGGGTTCCTCTTGTGTGCTTCGTTCTTCCGCTGGTGAAATTTAATGATTTCGGCCTAATCGGCCCATGTGTAAGTTTACTATTATATTTATGCTTTCGCATGGTATGTATTTGATATTCATTTTCTGTATCTGTGAGCACTATCTACTGATCCAGGGAATAGTGCAATAAATCATAGAGGATTCCGGATAGTAAAATCTGGGGTCCTACAGGCAAGGTATCAAAGCATATCGACTGCAGGTCGTGACCTAGTTAGCCTGGCCGTTAGTTTCATGACTAGAATTATTTCTTAAAAATTCTATCTCCAGAAATGTATGTAGTATTGCTCCTTCTCGTCTCACTTAGGTGATTCCCTCTCATCTATATGCTGCCTTAGCCATTTTTACTTCTAATGCTCTCTTACCCCGAATTTAAAATGATGAAAATCCAGTACTCCTCTTGTAAACTCTCTTTGAAAACCTATTTTGGGCCAAAAGTCATGATTCTTGAATTTAAAACTTAATTTCAAAAATTGTTTATCCTTGGAGGACCGGTTATCAAATTGTTTACGAAATCCATTTTCAAACTCATTTTTAACAAGTCTGGATCTTCCGAGGAAATTTCCATAAGCTAAACTACTTACCTAAATCTTATTCAAAAATTTACTTTGGTTTCTCAAGTAGTTCAAAACAAAGTTATCTCTTGAAAAGCTTTCCCCAACAAGGACCTCGTTTTTCAAAAATAGATCCTAAGGGTTAACCTTGGGATGTTACCTTTGAAAAAGTTATGCTGGTGAAAACATATTTTTCATGTTTGGTTTTATCACCCCTAGTTAAAAAATAATAAAAAAATATATCATCATTTTTGCCACAAAGTTTCATTAAAATAATAATATTAATAATGATAATACTGGAATGAGTAATGATATCAAGCAAATCACCTCCAGATACTTTCCTCTTCCTTTCTATTGATTTCAAAAGGAAAATTTTGTTCCCCTTCTCATACCCCTACTCCAAAGTTTAAGGCTAGGAGTGTCGAAGCTGTTCATGAAGATAAGGTGGTTTCGTTCTAGACGAACTATGCAGATGAACCCTATGCTCTTATATGTGCTCCCCGAGTAGATGATGTATTATTGCAAGATTCTATTTGGACCCTGTGCACTGCCTTCTTGCCCTCGGACGTCCTATTTCGCAGTCATGGGAAAAACTTGCTTTTGAATTTGTGTGATTTTTATATCCCCCCAGCTTCATGGGTGTGCTCTTTTAAAAATTGGAATGGGTTTAGATTACCTTATCCCCACGACTCAATCCTTATCTCATGCTATTCCCTCTTACCCTGTTCGCTGCAAACCAAGTCAGGTCTACCCAAGCAAAGTGATAGATAGCCAAAGCCAAGGCAATCAAGGACAAGTGAAGCCATCACCGCTTTCCAACTAAAGGCCTCAACCGGCACAAAGACCAAGACCCTGCTCTGCTAATATTCTCTCCTTACCCACCTGGAGGACCCATAGATCAAATCACCTCCAGTTAAACACAATGACAAGCAGTACGTCGACGTTGTGAAGAGAGAAGGCATTACGCATACCAATGCTCCATGAACTACTCCAACTACAAAAAAGACCACCGACCTGGTGAATGTCCCGTGAGCAATGTCACATATTTTCTCTGCGAAGGACAAGACCACTGCCCCAAAGATTGCTCCATAAACCTGTTACTAACTAAGGCAGCCGAAGTACAACGGATGAGTCATCAAAGAGCCACAGGACCCATCATGCCTGGAGCTAGAAGAGGCGAACAATGATTAGTGGCATTTACTTTAAAGGGGGTAGCAAGAGCAGTCAAGAATGTTGGAGAACTGTTATGATGTATAATTACCTTGGTGGTGCAATAGATGGCACCCAAGCTAATTGGACCAGTACAAGAAAATTTACAAGGCTAGAAATTTTACGGTAGTAATGATTACGAGCCACACCTACAATTAAATCATCGTGTTTGGCAAAGCTATAGAATAGGAATATGATTACAGTAAGGACAAAAGACCATCATACAAATGTATCCACCCTTGTATCGGCATCCCTCAGGCCGCCTACTCCCTAGGGCATAGGCCAATGCTACACACCCATCAAAACGAATTCTATACCCATTATATGCCCAATAGACAATGCGACCACTCCACTCTACGAAGACAAAGAGACGACGAAATCAACATGCAGGCATCTGGAAATATACGATCTATCCTGGAGAACAAGGTTTCACTCTTCCCTTTTGACTTCTCCAAGTGCTAACTCCCGTTGTGCAGATTTTCACCACTCTGTGAAGCTAAAGAACTATACGTCGAGCAACACCTAAAAACACATTGCTAGCCAATATAACCCCACCTTCTTTCTTTCTATTTTACCGGATTCTCGGGGTCGAGATTCATTTAAGGGGGGTAGATTTGTGACATCCCAAAATTTGGATATCCAAAATTATGAAATTTCTTTTAAAACTTTTCTCAAATTTTTACTGGCGTTCAGAATTTCTTTTGAATATTTAAATCTTTTGGGTTTTGTGACATGCAAATTAAAATTTGTTCTAAGTGTTGCAGGAAGTGGAGCCCGGTTGCGTTAGTAACTGTGGGGAACATCCCGTGCATAGATAGGACACACCGCAAGTGGGAGAAGCCCATAAGGTGAGATGACAAAAGGAACTAGATACTTTAAAAAGTCACTGTGATGGTCTGCTAAACTGCATGACTACGGAATCATGCGGGGCAACGAGTTGATTGTCTCTTGTGGTGAAAGTGTACAACTCTGCAGAGTGAAAACTATTCGAATAGCCGTGCTCACGGTCATGGGCGGACATGGGAACTTAACTAGATATAGTTCTATTTCAGAAACTTTGTGGGTGGAAGTGGAAAAGTAGAGGGTCGCGGAAAGCCCTGATTTGTGTTGCCCTGGGTGTCGCCCCAGTGATAAGTTAAGCGGCTATAACGCTGAAGGATTAAGCATATGGTGCAGATGCCATGTAACGGTGGATGAAATCTGAATCGATACTATTATTGCATTTTCATACACATTATGTTTTTGTTCAAACTGCTAAGTCTCAGGAAATTTCTATGTATTATATTTCAAAAAGCAAATAATGATGATACTTCTCATAAAATAAAATACTAGGAAGAATAAATAGAGTCGTAAGAAAAGAAGATGACTGTTGTGGTAAATACATAGATGTTGGTGGATTCATGTCGATTATAAAAAAGGGAATGATAGAAAGGAGTCTAAGAGAAATAAATTGGTGGAGTCTAAATGAATAGATAAGCTAGATAGATGATTTAAATGATTTTTGGAGAATTGAAAGAGTGTAAAGGTAATTGCTGGATTTAATGGGATTAATATGATTTGATCTAGATGGATGAATTGAAATCATGGAAATTTGGAGATACGATAGTTTGAGTACAAACTTGATCAATGATATTCTTGGTGGAGAAATACTGATGAATTAGTTAGAGATAAATAATGAAAAATAGGGTTGATTATGGAAAGAGCAATTTATGGTCTTGGATCATTAGCAGAAAGGATTGAATGGTTAGAAAGTTCTGATACGAATGATTTCGATGGATTAAAAAGTAATCATGATAGAGAATCATTAGAATTCAGAGGTGAGGAGTTGGTGCATAGCGATTACAAGATAGGGTTTTAGGAACTTGGAATACAAAAGGTACTGGTGGATTCAAATCAATGATGTCACTCACTGTTTGGAGTTCTAGACGGCAATCAATATAGAAAGTGTATGATCGGTGGATTAACTAAATGATGCCACTCGCTGTTTGGAGTTTTAGACAACAATCAATAAAGAAAATGTATAATCGGTGGATTGATTAAATATGTCACTCGCTATTTGGAGTCTTAGACAGCAATCACTTGGGAAAGAATATGTTCGGTGGATTAAGTAAATAATGACACTGGCTGTTCGGAGTCTTAGACAGTAATCTATAAAGAAATTCTGTCTTTGGTGGATTAAGTCAATTATGGCAATCGCCGTGTGGTGTTCTAAGTAACAGCTATAACACTATGATTCAATAATGATATTGCTACCAAAAGGCAATTTCTGGCAAATAAAACAACCCGAGCCTTTCCTTTGATAAGCCATACATACTATTTATTTACATTCTGTGTATTGGCTCGCGGAGCACGGTGGTTAGTGTGCTCACACTCGCTCTCACAACAAATCCAGAATCAAGAATCAGATCGCTACGCCTCAGTAACACTATTGGTCATGATGGCAAAGAAGATGAAGATGTCAAGGGCTAGGTCGCGAACCTCCAGTTAGGTGCCTATGGGCACGTCCTAAGGGTTCCCCTTGTGTGCTTCGTTCTTCCGTTGGTGCAATTTAATGATTTCGGCCTAATTGGCCCATGTGTAAGTTTACTATTATATTTATGCTTTCGCATAGTATGTATTTGATATTCATTTTCTGTATCTGTGAGCACTATCTACTGATCTAGAGAATAGTGCAATAAATCACAGAGGATTCCGGATAGTAAAATCTGGGGTCCTACAACCTGGCAGTGGACCTTTGCGAAGTGCTTGAAATATTCTCAAAGCTTCTCCTGGGGTTTCTGTTTAACCGCGAAGAGTTGATCTGCGTCGACACGCTCAACGTAGTTCCTTGGAAGTTGTTGTAAAGGCGGTCACGGATCTGCTCTTACGCGTAGATGGAGTTCGACTCTATGGTAAAAAACCAAGAAAGCGCCACTCCTTGCAGCGTGAGGGGGAGCCCCTTCGCCTTGGTGGTGTCGTCTCCGCCCGCAGCTTCGATGGTGGTCTCATACACACGCACGAACTACCGAGGATCTGTGTCGCCCTTGTATGACTCGATGGCACTGGGGAACTTAAAGCCCTCTGGGTCCACACGTCGCAGTGGGACACGGCTGG
>JAYGGG010000087.1:35000-102569 GCA_036346245.1 Bonia amplexicaulis
AGGCTGAAGAGGAAGTTGTATAGGACGACGACGAGGATAGTTCGGATGAGGATGAAGTTCCTATCCCGCAGGAATGGAACCGGTTTAATGCTGATGGTGTTTCCGCACATGATGAGCATGAATCAGCGTGGTTTGGTTGTATTCTATATTTGCTGACAAGGCAGCGCTGCAATATGCCATCAAGCTGTAGGCCCTTTCAATGCAGCGGACTTTTCGGGTCGTGAAATCAAGCCAGGAGTAGTACATCGTGAAGTGCAAACAGGCTAGTTGTCCTTGGAGGGTGCATACACGTAGACCCAAGTATGAGACTCACTGGATTGTGTCGAAGGTGGAGCCACACTCTTGCATTCTCAACAGTATTTTGGCGAGGCATTATAACCTAACGTCCGCCTTTATAGCTAATTTGATGTATAGAGAGATAGTGCAGAAGAAAGACATGAAGGCCACGCATATCGTGGTAGCTATCGAGAAGAAATTTAAGTACAAGATTAGCTACGCAAGGCATGGCATGCCAAGCAGAAAGTATTGGAGAAATGTTTTAGGTCTTTCAAGGCGGCGTACGACAATCTTCCTCGTATACTTAAGGTGTTGCAGGACAGGAACCCGGGGACGTATATCGCTGTGTACAACAAGCCGTCCATAAGTCCACAGGATATGCGGTGTTGCAGAGAGCCTTGTTAGCATTTGGTTCTTGCATCGAGGCATTCAGGCACATGCTACCGGTGATCTCAGTTGATGGGACCTTTCTGACAGGCAAATACAAGGGGCAGATCCTGACGGCCATAGGCATTGACGGCAACAACCAAATATTGCCGCTGGCCATCGCATTCGTGGAAAGTGAGAATTATGAAAGCTGGTTGTGGTTTCTCAGACATGTCAGGGTTGGAGTTGTCGGCACTCGTCCTGGTGTGTGCGTAATCCATGATCGCCACGCCGGGATTGTAAAGGCTATAAGAAAACTTCAGGAAGATCCCGAGGAGCCCTTTTCCTGGCCGAACATGAGGAACATGTGGTGCATTCGTCATCTAGGAGCGAACTTTTTCAAGCAGTTTCCGAAACAACCGTTGATGAAGCTATTCAAGAGGCTGGCTATACAGAACCAGTGGAGAAAATTTGATGCTTTGTGTTCAACGCCGAGCGGGCAAGGAAGGGAAAATGACCCTGGTCGACACAGTAGGTCATACAAGCAGTTGGGTGGGTTAGTCGCACATGATGCTATATGTTACGCATGTAATAAAAAAGTACGCGGTATATTACTCGCAACTGTATTATGAAGTCTTTTTAAATTCAGACAAGCTTATTATCTCGTCTTCTCGCATTCTGTGATTCACATAGCAAGTCATCTAACAATATTAACATACCAGTTTTCTCCGTATACGAATTCGCAGTAACATCACAATATCACTTATCATCGTATGTACCGATCGTTCTAAGGTCAATCGTTCTTAAAAAAAATTTCACAAATTTTGTTATGCACCTATAACATAAAATGAACATAAACTTTTATTACAAATCTATCAGATTATTTTCCAGTTATAAACTACAAAATTGGCAAAATGTAGAAAATTCACGAGGGACTGAAACCAGTCGCCTACCCAGAGGGCGACTGCACATCAAGTCGCCCAATGGAGGGGCGATGGTTCCGATCGCCAAGGGTCGGCGTTGGATCTCGTCGCCGGAGGCCGGGCGATTGGCTTGGGCGGCGGAGGGTCTATTTGTATAAAAAATGGTCGCAGTATATTTCTATAATTTTGAATAAAAAATGAATTATTCGTTAAAAAAAATTCGTACGTTGGACTAGTTCCTTATATAAAGAAGCAATGCTATGGAGATATATTTCACACTGTGTTATTCTTTACTCGTGTATGATCTATTCATACGTCGATAACGCTACGACTACTCGGATGTGCTAATTACACAACATGTTATTAGCACGCGTTCGCTCGTAAACTGATCCGAGTACTCGTTCTCTGCCAATAGTGTTAAACAAATGGCTTCGTTGCCGGAGTAGTCCACATGGCAATTGCCAAAGACGAAAACACGCACAAGGGATTTGCCAAAGACGAATACACGCACAAAAGGATTTTAGCCATGGCCAATTCGATCTATAACATTCGGGTGTATTCGTATTCTTTTATAACATTTGATCTGCATTCATATTTAAGTGTATTTAAATTTATATTAGTTTAAAAAATACAAATACTAATGTGGTTTGACCACTACTCGATTTGTACACACCCCTAGGACTATGGTACGGTAATATATACAATCTTTAAACCCATTTGGGACATGTGAATTTTTCTTGATTTCTACATAAATTAAGCGGTTTGATATAAAATTACCATAAATTTTCCTGTAAAATTCTTACATTTCAAACATGCCATTGATACCCTACATGGAACAAATTTTATCAAGTGACCCTTTAATTAATAAATTTTTCAAATAACATTTACTCAAATTTATTTGCAAGAATGGCCCTGCTTGCCACGTCGTTTTTGGTAGTGTGACAGATGAGCATTGCCACATCACAAAGTAAGCCAAAACTTATTTTTAATAATGAGCCCTCTTCGCGACGGTATATGAACATTGCCACTCCATTGGTGCTGTGGGCTGCCATGGTATGCCTTGGTGGCTGGTAATTTGCGTGGCAGCTCTTGCCGGTATTGATTTGTCACGCCATTAATGGTGGAGTGGTAGGATACGAGTCCATTTTTTAATAAATTAAAGAGAGGTTTATTTTGAAACATTGTTGAAGAAAATATTAAATAAAGAAAGGTTATGGCTGTGAAGTTATGGCTCTGTTTGTTTGGACTGTGGGTAATAGTGTTTGGCTAAGGTTGATGATTTTTATTTATGTTTTTTCAGATAACAGCGGACGATAGAGATGTCGACGCGGCGATGCACGTAGTTTAAAATTTAAGAAGTCGTTTGAAAAATATGATTCAAAAAACTATCCGTTTATTCTAACTTTTGAAGAAACAAAAAATTCAAAGCCTAAAACCCAAAAAAACTCAAAAGGATGTGAACTTTACCGCTGTTTTTTAAATAATTTGTATGGGTATTCGTGCCTTCCTTTCGAAGCTAGCTTGTAATAGAAGCTTAGAGCGGCCGATGCAGAGAGCATGTTTGGATTCAGCCTGGCTTTGCCCAGACAGGCAAGATGAGGCTAGACCAGCTCATTCATACATGCAAGCGCACTATTTTCCTTCATGCTCAAAATCAAAGTGCGGTGGCGTCGCTCTCCGCCGACCATGGGGTCGCGTTTCTCGGATCTTTGCGTGGTTAGCGTCCCTCCTCTTCATTTTCTCGTGAGCTTCTTGCTTCCTTAATGCAGTTGTAAGTGGATCAGTAGATTCGGAGTTGCTTGTTGCTGGTAGAGGTGGGAGCCGGGCTTTTCGAGCCAGCTCAAGGCCCAACCGACTCGGCGCGGTCCGACCGAACATGTGCCGGGCCTGGTCTGAAAATACCGGTCTGTTGGGTGGCATGGCCGGTCCAGGCATACTGTACTGTGCTCGGGCCCGGGCCGGCCCGGTAGATTTCAGTCCTTGTGCCTGCTGACTACTGCTAGCCAAATTTTATTGTCATGTTACACAATTATTAGTTCATTAACCAGCGTCGCAGGACGTACGTAAACCATATATAATTATCTGAACAGTGATGCTTGCTTGGCCCCTCAGCATATGTATTAAGACGCTTGATCTAATTTTGAAATTGTCCAGAGTTTTTTTTATATTGTTTTCATTGCAAAATGATGAGTCTCCTTCTTTAACTTTCTAATTACGAGTACAAGAATTAAAAGACATGAAAATTCTCAATTCTCT
This sequence comes from Bonia amplexicaulis, assembly GCA_036346245.1. Lineage (NCBI taxonomy): Eukaryota > Viridiplantae > Streptophyta > Magnoliopsida > Poales > Poaceae > Bonia > Bonia amplexicaulis. The sequence continues at coordinate 38,822 of JAYGGG010000087.1, forward strand.
ACAGCGTCTAGGAGATAGGATATTTTTAGGAACAAGAAAATCAGAAGAATCTCTCTATTCACTACCATTCCGCGTCTACTTTGATCATCTGATATGGTATATGACTTGTCAAGACTTCATCTAACCATACATCACTACTACAGAAAGGCTAATACTAGACGGCTAATCACAGACGGTTTGACTGGCAACCGTCTGTGATATTTTCATAGACGGTTATTAACATGAACCGTCTGTGATAATTGAGACATCACAGACGGTTTTTTTTAATAACCGTCTGTGAACTTCCTGACGGTTCTTAATACGAACCGTCTATACCAATCGAGATAACACGGCGGGTCTGTTAAGAACCGTGCAGCGAAAGTTCCTGACGGTTATTAACACAAACCGCTCGTGAAAAACAGATAACACGAGGCGGTTCTGTTAAGAACCGTGCGTAATATCCATGTCGGTGGCGGTACCGGCGAGATACCGACTTCTTGGTGACCGACTATCATACGCTTCTTCTCGAAGGAACATCTTCCCACTTCGGAAGAGTGGGAAGACGCGGAAGATAGTCGGTCACCAAGAAGTCAGTATCGATCGGCCGCTCACCAAATCTGAAATGTCTTTTTGAACTTTTGTAAGTGGGACCCACATGTCGTGACGGATTTCATAGAAATAGCTAGACCTCGGCGCTGCGTGGCGGGGCTCGAGCAGCCGAGGGTGTAGTGGGAGGCAGAGATCGCGGCGATAGCCGTGGGGTTCACTCGGTGTTGCTTACTCTATAAGGGTAATAATCCCTTTGAGATATCTCAAGAAGACGGGGTTGAACTATCACGAGGCGGTTGGTACTTATAAACCGTCGTGATACTAATATCCTGAGCGGTTGGTACTTATAAACCGTCGTGATATAGTATCCTGAGCGGTATGTATTAAAACCGCTCGTGATAATCTGAATTATCACAGACGGTTTGTAATAAAAACCGTCATCATAATTCAAATTTGTAAAGACACAGGGGATCGAAATAAAGACAATTTTATTAATATCAAGTGGAGGAGATTTATTACAAATGTCGCGAGATAAAGCATTTCGATTCTAATCTTACGGGCTTCGTTGCTTCGCCGTCGCCTCGGGAGTTGGAGGAGGGCCCCTGCGTTCTCGACGCCGCTAACATTGCCGTTGTCCTCCGCACCTCCTCCTCCGTGACCGCAAACGCCGGCGTCGTCATTATCTCGTAGAGGATAGCATGGTATGATTCTCGAATCGCACGATCTAATTGATCGGCAATGCTATCCATCGACCTATCTTGATCGCGACAACCGCTTCTTGACTGCGACGTTGTATAGTAGAACGAGGGTAATGGTTGTTTCCTGTCTTGAGCATGGCGAGCGCCTCTGCCGACGGCGGATGGTCGTACGGTGACGGATGGAAGACAGTTGGGGAAGGAGAGGAGGGCGTGACCGCAGAAGCAGCTCCAGTCGTGAATTGCTGGCCGCTTGTGTAAGATTGCGGCCGAACAATTCACGATGAAGAGAAGAGAGGAAGGAGATGATGAGAAGCTGAACAGTAGACATTTTAATGAAATAGCTAGACAGCACGTACAGATGAAGAGAGGTAGTAAGAACAGATGAGAGGACACAGTACGTATGTAGAAGAACTGGCGCGCATATATAACCTTGACAAGATGCGGTTCGTATACCAAAGAGACGCCGTATAACGAAGGAGATACGTTACGAAACACAAGAGATACGTTACGGCTTTTCATTATCATAGTTGGTTATCGCAGACGGTTTTAATAAACAACCGTACTGTTGTCAACGTCGCAGACGGTTTTGAATAAACAACCGTCGTGAAAAGGCGGTTATCATGACGGTTTTGAATTAACAACCGTGTGGAAAGTCGTTATCACGACGGTTGTTTATTAAGAACCGTCTGCGATAACCAACTTTCACGAGCGGTTGTTTATTCAAAACCGTCTGCGACGTTGACAACTACGACGGTTTGCAATAAAACCCGTCGGTGATAATGCCACAAGCATTTAATGCGCCTTTCAGCCGCCTCGTCTTCATTTCGATCCGGATCAGAGCCTTCTTGCGCACTCGAGCCTAAGCGATTCGGGCCGATTAATTTGGTGGGAAGAAAGAGATTGAGCTTTGAAGATTCATTCATACTTTTCCGGTAGCTCTAGATATGGTTAGTAAGAAAATTTGTTTTCTCTAATTGCATTACAATTTAGATCTAAGTAATTGGTGAGTGTTATTGAAAATGCTTAATTTGCAAAATTATTGGTTATATAAGAGTGTTGTGTTTATAATATGAATTAAGCCGTGTGAGTGAAGATAATATATGTGGCGGTATATATATTTAGTAATAATTAGTTAATCTAATTTTAATACTGAGTTGTTATATATGTACGTAACGTAGGACCGAAGCTGGATGTATGCCGCGAGCCGTGTGAGTGAAGAGTATATTAATGGCGTGTTTGCTTTTACAAGAGCCGCCGAGGAGGATATGTTGAATAAGGGGGTGGAATATATGTATTGTCCATGCGCTGACTGCGAGAATTTAAAGATGTTTAAGAACCGAGGGCAAATTGAAGCGCACTTGATTCGGAGGGGTTTCAAAAGGGTTATACGTGTTGGACCGATCATGGCGAAGTGAATGATCATATGCCGCGGATGACATCGCCGATGAAGTGAATGATATGTCACGGATGACATCGCGGTGAAGTGAATGACATGCACGGATGATGATCTTGATAGGTTGCACGATGATAATCTGGATCGGATGCTTCGCGATGTAGAAGAGAACTATGATCAGAGAGAGTATGTTAAATTCCGGGGCTTGATGGAGGACTCGGAGAAACCTTTGTTCACGTCTTTGCAAGTACACGAGGTTGTCGGCCGTGCTTGAACTGTTGAAATTGAAGGCAAGCAATGGTTGGTCCGACAAGAGTTTCACGGCGCTGCTAGGTCTTTTAGCGGACATGCTTCAGGAGGAAATGAGCTGCCTAAAACCACGTATAAAGCCAAGAAGGTTCTTTGTCCGTTGGGAATGGAAGTAGAAAGAATACATGCATGTCCGAACGACTGTATCTTATACCGTAAAGAGTATGCAAACATGCATGTATGTCCGATGTGCAACATGCCGATACAAAGCGTAACAATCAATCGGATGACGGCGAGGGGCAGAGGCGAAGAAAGGACCTCTGCTAAGGTGGCATGGTATTTTCCTATAATTCCCGTTTGAAAAGGTTTTTGCAAACCCAAAGGAGGCAAAGCTGCTGCGTTGGCACTTTCGGAGGGCGCAAGAAGGATGGAATGCTAAGACATATTCTTGATTCCGTCGGTGGAGAAACCTCGATAGGAGTTTCGCAGACTTTGGTGCGAGAACCAAGGAATATAAGGTTTGGATGATACGGATGGAATGAATCCTTTCGGTAGCATGAGCACCGACATAGCACATGGCGTGACTCTGCATCTATAACCTTCCTCCTTGGTTGTGTATGAAGCGAAAGTATATTTTTTTGTCGATACTTATCCAAGGGCCAAAGCAACGTGGAATGATATCGATGTGTACCTAGCACCGTTGGTAGAAGATCTAAAAGTCTTGTGGAGCGAAGGGTGCAGGTATGGGATGCATACAAGCGAGAGAATTTCACTTTGCGCTCCTTATTGTTTCGCACCATAAACGATTATCCCGCCCTTGCTAACCTATCGGGCGAGTACAAAAGGTGCCAAAGCTTGTACCCTTGTTTAGATGATACCGAGAGTGTGTGGTGAGACACTCACATAAAGCGGTCTACATGCGTCACCGCCGGTTCCTTTGAGGGCTCACCCATACCGCAAGATGAAGAAACAATTTGACGGAGAGAAGGAAGACGGTTCAGCTCCAAGGCATTTAAGGGGACACGAGGTTTATGATATGGTTAAGGATTTAGATGTTGTCCTCGGAAAGGGACGTAAAATGAGGGCTCGTGAGAAGAACACCTGGAAGAAGAGATCAATATTTTGGGACTTACCTTATTGGAAGTACCTAGATGTTCGACACTGCATCGACGTCATGCACGTAGAAAAGAATGTATGTGACAGCTTGATTGGTCTCTTACTGAACATTCGTGACAAAACAAAGGGCGGCGTCAACGCACGGCTTGACTTGGCGATATGGACATCGGGCACGAGTTAGCACCGAGCGATAACGAGATAATGGACGACGTACCTTCCCCTGCGTGTTACGATCTGTCCAAGGCCGAGAGAACGAAGCGTGCGATTGCTTGCATGGTGTGAAAGTTCCGTCGGTTACTCGACAGCGTGAAGAAACTTGTTTCGATGCAAGATTTGAAGTTAAATGGCATGAAGTCTCATGATTGTCATGTCTCGATGACACAGATGCTCCCTATTGCAATTAGAAATATTTTGCCGATCAAAGTACGAGACAATCATGAGGCTATGTTATTTCTTTAACACAATTGCCCGAAGGTCATCGATCCGGAAGGACTAGATGCTCTACAGACGAGGTGGTGGTGACTCTATGTCATCTTGAAATGTATTTCCTCCTTCTTTTTCGATATCATGGTACATCTCATTGTTCACGTTGTGTGGGAGATAAAAATGTGCGGCCCGTATTCCTACGTAGCATGTACCCATTTGAGAGGTTCATGGGAATTCTCAAGTCCTACGTACGGAATCGATCTCGGCCAGAGGGCAGCATTGTCGAAGGTTATGCAAGCGTGTGTCGATTATATGGCTCAGACTCAACCGATAGGTGTGCCTCAATCTCGTCATGAGGGGAGGCTGAAGGGTATCGGAACTATCGGAAGGAAAGCAATCACTGCAGATATGGACACGTATACTCAAGCCCATTTCACGGTCTTGCAACACATGGTGAAGTGGCGCCTTATGTCGACAAAGACAAGAATGTGCTTCGGCAACAAAATCCGGAGCGGCCGGATGTTTGGATCAGGAGGCAACATAACAGTCAGTTCAACCAATGGTTGAAGGAGCAAATCGCTAGGAGCTCGCCAAGTGAGACGCTGACATGGTTGGCAAAAGGGCCAACATTTACAGTTGTGACATGGCAAGGATATGACATAAATGGGTACACATTCTATACGCAGTCTCAGGATGTAAAGAGCACAAACCAGAATAGCGGTGTCCGCATAGATGCGTTCAGTATCGATGGGTCGAGAAACTCGTACTATGGGTTCATAGAAGAGATTTGGGAGCTCGACTACGTGGTTTTCAAGATCCCCTTATTTCGTCGTTGGGTGCATCTCCACGGTGAAGGTTGACAAGTACGGTGTCACTACCGTGGACCTCCAACGTGTCGGGTACAAAGACGAACCATTCGTGCTCGCCAACCAAGTTGTTCAAGTTTTCTATGTAACCGACCCGGCAAATAAGAAACGCCATGTAGTTCTTCATGGAAAAAGGAGAATTGTCGGAGTAGAGAATGTAGTGGACGAGGAAGAATACAATCAATTTGACGAGTTACCTCCTTTTGGAAATGGCATAAGGGTCGACGACGAACAACGTGATGAAACTAGTTACGTACGCATTGACCATCATGAAGGGCTCATTTTTAAAGGAAATAAGCAAGTACAATGAGAATGAGCTTCATATATGTGGGCATTTGCATATATGTATATAACAACGCATTTGTGTGATGTATATGTGAAAATGTGTGATGTAGTCAATTTTGAGAATGAGAAAATATGTAAAGAAATATACTATGTGAATGCCGCTGGTTGGTGTTGTATATGAATGCGCGCAAGCTGTTGGGTGGTTGATCATGAATGCAGCTGGTTGGTATTTGTCTGAAGAAATACAGTCGGCTTATCTCAGACGATTCTACACGTATAACCGTCTGTGATATAAATATCTCAGACGGTTATAAACCGTCTGTGATGTTGAAATATCACAGACGGTTGTCGACAACCGTCTGTGATAACCTTCGATTATCACTGACCCATAAATTCAGACGGTTCACAAAACCGTCTGTGATGACGTTTTTGAACCGTCTGTGATGACCTTTTCTGTAGTAGTGCATGCATGTATACCTGAGCTACTTTTTGTTGCTTGTATGCGTTGCATTATGCATGACAATCAAGTAGTAGTAGTAAAATGACACAACATTAGCCGCTACACACTGAAGAGATGATGCAGCAGCTTGGGTGTTTTAATGGTTGCTGGGTCGTACTGCTTCCGAATTAGGTGCTAATTTTGCTATTTTGATTATTTTCTTTGCTTGCGGCGTGAATCTGTGAGAAAAGTTGCTATCATGAGGCGTGGGAAGTCGATTAACTTGCTGCCGCGTGAGTTTGTATTATTATGAGAAATACTAGATTTTACCGTTTCTCTTAGACAATCCACGCTAAAACAGTGCTTATTTGACTAACGATCTTACATGTCTAGCAGTAATCATGTATGTGCTTTGATAGTTTGATGCACGAATTCATCGTTGTGTTTTGCTTTCTGCATGTTTTTTTGTTCCCAAAAGCTATATTTTGAATTTACTGTGCCTGATGTTATATATATCAACTGTTATTTTAGTCATACGCGTTAGTTGGATCTACACAAACATTAAATTATCGATGCTCCCACTTTGTGTCTTTGCTCTGCATATGCACACACTGGGTTTTCTAGTGTTTTCTCGAATCCAAACAAATATTACGTAAGGTTGATATTGGAATATCGACACACATATTTCTATAAATTGTTGCATCACTTTTTCTTAATTGTTGCATAAAGTGTTTAATTTTGTTACAATATCTCTTCATAAATTTTGCACAAGAGGCATTTATTGTAGTCTACATTTTGATTTGCTGCATCAATTTTTTTTTGTTGCATTAGAGATGTCGAATTGTTGTACCGAGGAAATTGATGTATCTGAAGGGACAGAACTCACCGGATCTAGATGGGTTGAGTACGATGGAGCTCAGGACACAAACCCTGAACAGCGGAAACCTTCCACTACAGCAAGCAACTGCCTCCTTCTAGTTGCATAGATCAAAAGAGGACTGATCAGCCTCATCCCTGGCAGATCTAAACTGCTAGTGGCGAGGGATTAGGCCAGCTGCTCCTCCCTCCACCCCCTAGAGGTTGCCGAGGAACTAAGGCATTGGGACCATCTTACTTGATACTTAACTCATTGGTGTCATCGTCAGGTTCTTCCTTTCTGGTAGTTTATGGGAACTTGTTGCCATCACCACTTTATTTGCTGTAGGAGTTTTGTGATTTTGTTATGCATGTTCATTTTTGTTGTTACAGTAGAGGCTGCGGTTCTCAATTTATTGTGAATATTTATTTCTATTGTTGCACAAGCAATTCTAAAATGTTGCCATTATTGTTTTCAAATATTGCAGTGTTTTAAAGTCATAAATTTTTTGTTTGGGATTTTTTTATTTTATTTTAGCAGTTAGCTAAGTCGTATACTCATGGTTTCATTTTTTTGGTAAGAAGATGATATCTTTTTTATAAAAAAAATTCTCGATATTTTTCACTGTTATTCTATATTTTGTTGCATAGGGGTAAGGATTTGTTGCAGATTTACATCGATTTTTATTGTGCCAGATCTGATGGATGAGATCAACCCTTTTAAGGTAGATCTGATGGTGAGAAGGAGCAGAAACTTCCTGTCGTACATCTGGGCCTAGCACATCTCGATCTCAATCTCTTTCAATTAATATTCATTTCCAATGCATGATGGGCGCTAGCACCTCCCTATCTCAATCTCTTTCAATTAATATTCGTTTCCAATGCATGACGTAGTGTGGTCACTTAAAGAAATGCGTTTGATCGATGTATGTATCCAATTTATGATGCAGTGGCATCCTATAGATATGCATGCATTTGATGTATGCATGCAATGTATGACGTAGCTAGTTACATCTCCTACAGATATACAGTTGTGTATTTATTCAGTATGTTGTATCGTAGTGGCATTTCTCCAATGAGCCTAGCTATATAAACCCGGCCAACCATCCTACTCAAAACACTCGCACCGAAACCACACAACTCCTGCGTCACCACACAAGTGAAGAGAGAGGCTAGTACAACAGATACAAAAGCTATAGCCATGGCGAAACTACCACTGGGTATCTTCCTGGTCCTCGCTATCGCAGTAGCCGTGTCGGCTGGCGGTGACTGCGCCAATGACCGGGAAGGCATGATTCGGGAGTGCAAGAAGTACGCGCAGTGGCCGGCGAACCCGAAGGTCGACCCGTCGGAGGCGTGCTGCGCCGTGTGGGAGCACGCGGACGTCCCGTGCCTGTGCTCCCATGTCACCAAGGAGACAGAGAAGGAATGGTGCATGGAGAAAATCGTGTACATTGCCAAGTTCTGCAGGAGGCCATTCAATCCTGGCTACAAGTGCGGAAGTAAGCGAATTATATGTTGGCCAGATGCATATGCATACGGTTTTGTTTTATGAGAAATATGGATACTGATGCATAATATATGTACATGTTCCGGACTATGCATGATACGTGTTTGGTTTTGGATGATTTTGCAGGCTACACCGTTCCTCGTCTGGGCCATTAAACGGGTCGTCGATGTTATGCTGATCATAGGAGGAGAAGCACTGGATTTTTTTTGTTTGTGTCTGACCTCACTGTAGGTTCCTGTTGGGATTATGTAATCTGTGAGGTTGTGCTGAGAATAATTTTGTTTTGTATCAGAACAATTGGGAAATTAATGAAGGCTTCTCCTGAAATACATACACATGTACCATAGTCACTCTCAATAACACAAATTTAACTAGTCAGATCAACCTGTGGAACGTCTCGCGTTCTGCTGGCTTCGCACCGGCACAAACAAGGCTTAGTTAACGTAGGGGAACGATCAATCTAGGGAGAAAAACAAATGGATGGTTCCCTTGAATTTTGGCAATGGCTGCAGCTTATAAATTTTGGCTGAAAATTTTAAATTTTGGCTGTTTACGGTATAGATTACGGAGAGAGATACTCACTTGCGATATTGGATAGTACAGATGTTGGGCTTTTAATGTGTATATCGTTTAACTTATAGACCCCGTCTTGAGAAAATACTCCGTTTGAAAGTTAGGTACTATAGCAAAAACCAAAAGCCATCAGATTCGGAGGAAAAGAACATGCCCTGTTTCTTCTATGTGTTTCATCTCTAGCCAGAAACAGGATCGGAATAGAAAGGAAAGCGAAAGACTAGTATACTAGATCAGAGATCACATCACAGCAGGCAAGCCAGGGCCTCAAGGGAGCCCTTGGCAGTGCCCTTGGCGTTCCTGCACACCCCCATGGTCTTGTTGTTCTTGCCGCTGTACTCCACCTTGACGTCGATGAGCTCCACGCCGCTGCACGGCTGCTTGTCCAGGCAGAGCAGGCTCACGGCCTCCGGCGTCGAGGACGTGCCGGTGATGTTGCGGAACATGACGTCCTTCACGGTGACCACGGAGCTGCCCTTGGTGATGCAGATCTTCTCGGGGCAGTACTTCTGGTCGATGATGATGGGATTGGCCACGTCCTCCATCTTGATGTTCTCGAACGTCAGCTTGGATGCCGTGATCGGAGACAGTGCGTCCTCGTAGGTCTTGATGCGGACGCCGTTCGTGCTGCTCCGGAGCACGCAGTCCCTGACAGTGACTTCGGTCACGTCCTTCTCGCCCTTGTACCTCCCGAGGCAGCCCACGCTGATGCCCTGCCCTGGGCCGCAGGTCACGCCGGTAATGCTCACGCGGGAGCTTCCGGCCCCGACGGAGATGCAGTCGTCCCCGGTACCGATGGTCGCACCCGTGATGGCTATATTGGACGAGTCGCCGACATGGATGCCATCGGTGTTGGGGCTGTCTGCAGGCGCATTGATGGTCACGTTCTTGATGGTGACGTCCGTGGACATGTAGATGTTGATGTGGAAGAACTTTGCATCCAGTAGCGTGATGCCGGAGACGGTCCCGTTCTTCACGAAGTCCAGCACCAGTGTCTACGCGTACGTCACATGCACACACCAACATATGTTATAGACGTCCAAAGAATGTCCATATATATACATATGCGTGCACGTACGTTGGGCATGGCCTTGCATTCCTTGGTCCAGACGGCTTTGCCCTGGCCGTCGAGCGTGCCGGAGCCGGTGATGACGATGTTGTCGACGTGCAGGATCTCGACCCAGTTCGCCTCGTACCTGGTCAGGTCGGTGGTGCCCAGCAGGGTGCCGTCGAGCTGTATGGTGACATCGCCCTTGCACGGCCCGCTGAAGTTGAGGGGGCCAACCAGGAAGTCGCCCTTGGGGATGAGGATCGTCTGCTGCCCAGCCGCGCCGCACGCCGACTTCCACGCATCCTGGAGCGCCTGAAAGCGATCGTCGCAGCTCGTTGGCGGTCAGCGAAATCAAGCATCCCGGCCCCATGACATGAATTGACTGGAATGGATCCGGTGATGGCAGAAATCGAAGTTTGCTTCTTTTAAAAATTACCTTCGTGCTGTCCGTCTTGCCGTCGGCGGTTGCGCCGAGCTTTGTGATGTCGAAGGCCCCGCCGGCTCCGGAGGCCTCTGCGGCGCCTTCCGGCGTAGGGGCAGGTGCAGCGCTCTCCTTTGCTGCGGACCTTTTCGTTGCGCACGCGGCGCACACGACCATCAGGACGAACAAGACCCTGATAGCGTTGTTCCTGAAAGCCATTTTCTCCCTACCGCGTCTCCTCGCCGATGCAGAGATGCTTCAAAAGATATGCTGCTCCAGAGAGGAGACCCGGCCGTTTGCTACGTTCAAGGCATGTTGGCCTCGCCTTTGCTATTTTCAGGCTATGGTTGAGCAGTCGCCCTGTCCTCTAGTTTTTACAGCTAGGTTTGCAATTTTTTTCTTTCTCTGACCAACTCTTTCAAGGTGGAACCGTGTGCGATGTATACATGCATGGGTTAGGATTGGCCACACAAAGGTTTCAGGCAAGTAGCTTCAAAATGTTGGTGACGTTGTTGGATTGGTTCTTCGATCTTTGCATGGATCTTGGTGGGAGATGTGCTTGTTCGGTAGAACTCATCTTTTTAACTACAACAAACAAAAGATACTTCGCTCGTAATGATGATAATTTAGGTGCAATGGCAAATAAAGACTATTTAATAGGTTCGAAGTACATAGAAAAGGAATGAAATGGCTTAAAAGATGGAACACCGGCGAAGTATGCAAGATCCCAGTATAGGACTTTGCGTTGCCAAGTGTGGAAGTGTAGCAATCAAAAGGCACAAAAGAAGATGACCGGTTTCAAACGACTTCCAACTAATCCAGACCCGACCGTTTTGCTAGACATGAAGACCGATAACAAAGTTGGCATTTGAAGTAGGGTTTTGACAATTATCTCTTGGATGGTTTCTTTGGAAAAATCGTCCGAATTCTGGAGCCTTGGATAAGCCTGGAGATCGATGCGGATGGGGTTGGGTGAAATGGGCCCGCACGAGTTAACTTTTTCCCATCCTGATTTGTTCGGTGTGGAGGTCGATCGATGTTCTACTTCCACTTCACTGTGTGATAGGAAGAGGGAGGGAGGGTGAGAGGGGAAAGGTAAATTGCACATCGGAGAAATCGGCAGCGTCGGCTCAGGATATTGTTGCTTGCATCGGATCCAAGTTCCCCTTCTCATTTCATTTTGGATTTGTCATCTCTGAGAGAGAGTGTGTTTGAGAGACAGAGAGAGTGGAGATTTTTTTTGTGGTCAGACCTTGTCGCCGGCGTTCAGCCGGAATGGCGTAAGAGTCAAGGTTAGAGGTTGTTCTTTTGTCAACTTACAATGGTTAGAGGTTAGCAGGGTGTAAATCCTGCCTTTTCAAAGTCATAAAGTTGATTAGTTCAACTGAAATTTTCTTTCGAATCATGTGTTTGTATCAAAGAAATACTTGTAACAATTTTACATTTTTAGCATCCGTAATTTCTGTACATCCTCTGTTTCGTCACCACTACATAGCAGTTCTGAGGATCTGCTAGTTCAATCCAAGTGTTCTCTCGAACACGACTGCAGGGTAGTTTCAAGTTCTACCTGATGCACCACTGTAGAGTAGATTTTAGGTTCCACCTAGTTCAAAGATTTTTCCTACTTAGAATAATAGTTTTATGGGGTTCACTAATCCTAAAGTTTTCTCTTACAATAATAGCATTGTCTAGTCAACTAATTAAAATTGTTTTGTTAGATGAGAGTTATAATTTTGTGTGTTCACTAATAATATTTTTTTGTCATCTATGATTACTAGTTTTGTCTGGATATTTCTTCAATTTTCTTTCAATATCCATTGGGACCAATGGCATTGCCTGTAACGGCCCACTATGTTGTTCCATAGGAAGTATAATCCTAATTTTTTCGCCATATTAATAAAAAGATAAAACCTAGAAATTATCACCGGAAAAAACATCATGTATATTCAATTTTTTTAACTGGCCAGTCGTGCGGCTAATATCAAACACAACACAAACAATGAGTTTGATCGTCCGTACTAGAAGCCCACGGAGCCGACAAAGAGTTTTTTACCACTTAGGAATAGGGATGCAAGCGGATCGGATTCGGACGGATATTGCTGTTACCATATCCTAACCCATATTTTTTCGTCGGATTCGGTACCAATCGGATTCGGTACCAACGGATTCGGTGCCGGCTCGGTCGGGATTAACCCGAGCCGTTTGCACCATTACTTGTTTGTAAAGAATGCATGCAGTACAACAAATGGAGTAGGAGGACGTACTGTCAAGAACTTGATGTTACTACTTAATAGCTGATGTGGAAGATTTTATTTTACCATTGCAAAAGAAAATGAAACGTCAAATAATAGCACTAACCTGAAATCAAACTTGGAGACGTATCGGATTCGGGACGGATATTGCTGTTACCATATCCTAACCCATATTTTTTTCTTCGGATTCGGTACCAATCGGATTCGGTACCAAACGGATTCGGTGCCAGATCGATCGAGATTAACCCGACCCGTTTGCACCCCTACTTAGGAATAACATGAGGGCTATGGAATATCCCTCATGTTTAGAGGTAAAAAAAAAGCTAGAAATCACCATATTAATAAAAAAAGATAAGAATATAGAAATTCTGACGTTAATCTGAAAAAAGAAAACATCATGTACATCCAATTTTTTAACTAGTGTATCGTACGGCTCATATCAAACCAGACACAAACAAAGAGTTTCATCGTCCGTACTAAGAAGCCAACGAAGCCGAGTTTTATTCTGTCTTTACACAAAGTAGAGTTTTATTCTGTCGGCGGTTGCGGTTTCACGGCCGCCTTCACCACGCCGATAGAGTGTTGGCGGACGAGATAGAGTCTTGGCAGTAGGTCGAGAGTCCTGACATATTGGACACCCCACCACCTAGTATAAATAAAGAGCCAACCCCTCATTGTATACACACGATTGAAAGCAATAAAGAAAGACCAGGAGTTCTCTCTACCTCTCTCTGTGTTCATCTATTATTACGTGATTACGTGGTTGATTCGTTCTTGTTCTAGCGAGATCCCAATCGGATGGTCGCCGCGTCGGTTTCTCAACACGTTATCGACGACTACGCTCACGGTGAGCGGAGGTAATCATCGAAGCACGATTGAATTTTCTAGATCGCTTTTGAATCGTATTTTCGTTTCGCGTTCTAGATTGATTTTCTACGGTGCAAATCCGCCCTAATCTACCACGGATCTGAAATCGCCGGCACAATGCCGATTGGTAGATTGAGAAGCGGGTAGATGTTGATTGCCTTGTAGATTAGAACGATGCAAATCCACCCCAATCTACCGCGGCGGATCTGAAATCGCCGGCACAATGCCGATCGGTAGATTACGAAGCGGGTAGATGTTGATTGCATCGTAGATGAAACAAATTTTATGCGTCGTTTGTTTGATCCTACATGATCGTTGTATGGAAAATTTTGGCATCGTTTCCTCTGTTTTTCTGCGGCAGACATTGCGAAAAAAAAAAAAGGAAAACCCAAAAGCCGCCGTCGACTGGCCGCCGTGCGTCGCCGGCGTCGCCGACTGTCGCCCGCCGCCGCGAGCACGCGCCGCCGTCTGATTCGGCGCCTCCGGCGCCGGCGCCGCCACGGCCAGCCGCCGGAGGAGTGCAGCACGCCGAGCCCGACCGTGCCGCCGTCCTCGCCTCGGTTGGCGATCGCCGCCGTAGCCCGCCCGCCGCCGGCTACGCCGGCGCCTCCACCACCGCCCCGCACGGCAACCGCCGCCGCCGGCCGGCCGTGGCCGCTCGCCGCTGGCAAGCCGCGGCCGCCGCCGCCCCGCGCGCCCGTGCGCGCACCGCGGCCGGCCTCGGCCTTCGGTCGCGCCGCCGCGACCACTCGGGTCCGCACCTCACGCGCCTCCCGGCCGGCCGCCGCTCGGCGCGCGCCGCCCGGACATCCGGCCCGGCCGCGCTCGCGCTGCGCCGGCGTCGCCGCCGCATGCGTCTTTGCGCCGCCGCCGCCTTGGTTCCTTCGCCGCTTTGCGCCGCCGCCCATGCGGCTTCTCCGCCGCCGACTGCTTGGCCGGTCGTGGCGTTGACGTCCGCGCGCGCGAGCGCGCCGCGCGATCGATCGGACCGCGCTCGGCAGCGTGCCGCCGCTCGCTTGGGATCTGCCGCCGCCGCCCGCCGCCACGGGTGGGAAACCCTAAGCGGGGTCACTATGATCGGCGCGGCTTGATGGGAAAGGAAATCGGCCCGTGGGGGTGGGAATTTTGCGAAAAACCCCAAGTTTTGAGAAATTGCGAAGGCCCTAAAATCTTACATTTGGATCCGAAATTTGCGAAGGTCTCGATAATTCGAAAATTACCGATAGGTCCTCGATTCTGACGGGTCCAGATTTTGTAGAAAACCCTCGGAAAATCGAAATTGCGAATTTTTCTCAGGCGAAAATTTGCGAAACCCTCTGGAATTGCGAATTTGGTGAAAATTCATATTCTAGCATAGAAGAGCCTCGGAAACCGAATTTTGAATTTATTTTAGCATTTGAAGCATATTTATTTATGCCATTATTATTTTCGTATTTATTCTTGTTTTTGGTTAATTGTAATTGTTTAAATTGCTTTTAATCAACGAAATAACGATAAAATTTATAGAAAATTCATAGAAAATTCGAAACATTACGAGAACCTTTTGTACCATTTATTTACGTAGTAAATTATTCCATGCATGTTTACACAAGTAAACTTATTTATTCCATCTATCGCATATAGATGATGGAATCCGAACCAGGAGTTCGAGGCGGCCCGACATGGTAGTAACTATCGACATGGGCATCCGATGTCGAGATAGTACTTGAATAACGGCTCCAGCGACTATTGGGATTGGCGAATGAATGACGCCCAACCTACGCTGAGGAGAATGATCGGGCACTTCATTTTCTTCGGCACCACCTGCATTACTCTCAAGAATGAGTATATGGCGGAGAAAAGCGCGCTAGCACTCTGGACCGCACTCAAGAAGCGGTTTGAGAGGCTAAAGTACACCATCCTTCCTCAAGCAGAGCAAGAATGGGTCGGGCCGAGGTTTGCCGACTTTAAAGCGGTCGGGAGTACAATTACATCTTTGCAGGTTTGTACCAATCTTCAACTCGTGGCAAGCGGATCACGGATGAGCGGAAGATCGAAAGACCACATCCACTTTTCACCCCAATCTTTGTTCAATCCGCGCAACTATCGTCAAGATGGCTACAAGGAGTCGCGAATTGATCGATATGATGCGAGTTGCGAGCTCGGGACGAACTTCTCGCAAGAATTACGTCACTCGACCCTGGGAGCTCCGTGGCCGTGAGGCCAACGCTGGGAGCTACAAGGTCGAAAGCCCTTGATGAAAAGAAGGGGAAAGAAGGGTAAGACCGTTGCCCAGAAAGGCAAATCAGATGCTCCAAATGACAAAAAGGCTATGAAAAGTGGCAAGACCTATGGCCAACAGAAGCAGGGTTGCTACAAGTGTGGCAAGTGGGGGCATTGGTCGCGGGTCTGCAAAGAGCCGCAACATGTAATTGATGCCCACCAAGCCCGGAAGAAGAATGGCAAAGGCGGCCGAAGCTCACTTTGCATTGGTTGAGGGAGCATTACGAGCAGTTGCACGAGTTGATGGAGATTGAGACCATCCGACATGACACCCCTTACAACCTAGAGGCGACCAACGCCATGATTTCTCTTGAAGAGAATATCACTTACGAAAGATAGCAGAAGAAGTCGATGATTTCTTAATCGACTCCGTCTAATGCACAGAATGCATGAGACGTTAATTGTCATTTATTTTATGTTAAAATGGACAAGTTAGATCTTGCATGGATGGTACTTTAGGATTTATTATCTCGTGATGGTTGGATGATTTTGGAATAATTCATTCATTTATTCAGTTTATGATGGCATGATATGTTACGATATTGAAGTATTTTATTTATCGTTGATTGCCTTCTCATGCATATGAATAAAATACCCTATATTAGAACATGTGTAGCGCCCTATGAAGGAAGTGTGCTTAGCAGCGTGACTGTGAATACCATCTTAAGAGAGACTAAGATTTCGATCGATTCGTAAGAGCACTAGCGACCTTCGTCAAATCGCCGGAAGCGATGCTTGTATAATTGGTTCAGGAAGAGCCACAATTTTACTCCATATGGGCACAATTTTGGTCATTAAAGAAGCCTTATTGTACCCAAAATCGACTAGAACTCTCCTAATTTTCAAGGATATTCGCGCAAATGTTTCCACGATGAGACTGAAGAAGAGTACGGTAAGGAATACCTGCTCATTACGAAGCGCGAAGAGCATGGAAAAAGGGTATTAGAAAAACTTCCTTTACTAGAAAATGGGCTATATTATACCAACACCAAGGCACTGCACTGCCTGCATCACGAAGCAGTATTTAGAAGCTCGAACTCATCATCTCGGCATGACATTAGGCCACCAGTCGTAGAATGATGAGAAATATAATCAACAATTCCAAAGGGCATAATATTAATGTAAAATATTTCCGAATCATGAAGATTTTGTGTGCCTGCATGTGCCAAGGAAATTAATTACTAGACCCTCAACTCGAAAGTGAAGGATGAAGTACACGCATTCTGGAGCGCATCCAGAAGACATTTGCGGTCCCATTCAGTCCATCTCAGGGCCATTTAAGTCTTTCATAGTGCTCATTGACGCTTCCTCGAAGTGATCATATGTGGGTTTATTGCCCACAAGAAACCACGCCTTTGCAAAATTGATCTCGCGGATCATTCGCATCAGAAATGTATTCCCTAATCATCATATCAAGTCCACGGAATGGACAATGCGGAGAATTTACTTGAGGCATTTGATGATATTGCATGGCGATTGCGGTTGAGCACTCGATGCACGCATGTCCATACCGAATGGTTTGGCGAGGCTTTAATTAAGAAAATTAAAATTATTGCCCTACCCCTTTATAGAATTGGAATTTACCGACTACATGTTGGGACACGTGGTCCTACATGCGTGAATCTCGTCAATTCTAGACCATTGGCCTACAACATCCATCCATCTATGAAACTAGCGCAAGGGTCGACCAGAAAATTTCCCAACATTGGGGAGGAAATCAACCCTTTGATGAAAAAATCGGAAATACATGCATATGACCCGTGCACTAGTGAAGCAAATAGAAGTCCAGAAGACAAAAGAAGTCCAGAAGACAATAGAAGTCCAGAAGACAATTGATTTGCAAGCATTAGCAAATCAGCTGCCTGATCACTTTAGTGATTTGAAAAGCGTGACTAAGTCGCATGTGCTGCACGCACCGCACCGGAGAGGGTTGAAATACCAAAGAAATCGAAGGTATCCTAATCTCGTCCGAGGCCTCGGAAAAATAAAAAGAGGGCGAGAACTCGGTTCCTCGAATCCTAAATAACCGGGGCGCCTGGTGAAAAGGATAAGAAGGACTTACCACAGTAGATCATTAAATTCCCGAATGAGAAGGGAGCAGTTGAGACTGGCACAAGTATGACACCTTGAGAAAAGGGCACCGGATCGAATATCCCCATCGGCATGGATGTGTGCGCACACATCGGTCAAAAACTAAAGGGACTTGCCACGCAATTGGAAGAAGCGATGTGCAAGGGAAGCTCGAAGAAACAACCGCTCGAAGAAGCGACTCATGAAGAAATAGCTATAAACTATGTGCACAGGAGAGTCCATGAGCAGGACAACGACCAATATCGATATATACTTAGAAAGAAAATTGCCACAATCATTGATCTTGATCCGAGCACTGCATCGCTCGTTGAATGTAAGAAAAGATCAGATTGGGAAGATTGGAAAAGGCAATAGCAAGCTGAATTGCTATCTACGAACAAAGAGAGGTTTTGGGCCCGTATCGCACACCTCCCATGTGCACCCGTAGGGCACAAGTGGGTATTTGTTCGAAGAGAAATGAAAAAAGCAGTAGTGAGATACAAAGCAAGGCTAGTAGCACAAGGTTTCACTCAACGTCACGGGTTGATTTTGAAGAAACCTACTCCCGGTCATGAGTGGAATTACCTTTAGATATATTGATCTCAATGGCGGTGAACTTGAACTTAGAAATGAAATTAATGGATGTTGTGTTGCATACCTTTACGGTAACTTGGATTCGAGATTTATATGAAATTCCCCGAAGGAATAACTCTCCCGAACCAAGGCAGAGCAAATAGAAATCATGCGGTGTGAAACTCGAGAAAGTCCTTGTATGGATTAAAGCATTCTGGAAGAATGTGGTATAATCGCTTGAACTACTTTCTCGCAAGAAAGGCTACACAAACAAAGAAGATTGTCCTTGTGTATTTATCGGCGATCCCGAATGGATTACGTATAATCTCGTGTATGTAGATGATTTGAATATCATCGGGACGAGAAGATATAAAAAAGCAAGCTCCTACTTGGAGTCGAATTTGAAATGAAAATACTAAGTTACGCTCGGGGCTGCGACTTGAGCATGTCCCGAAGGAATCTTGGTACATCGATCGACCTACACCCGAAGGTGCTAGAAAGGTTTGGCTTGAGAAGGCATACCCATCGAAATACCGATGATCGAAAGGTCTTCTGAGGAAGAAAAGATCCTTTCCGACCTAGGGAAAAGGGGAGGAAGTCATGGGATCGAATTCCCATACTTGAGTGTAGTAGAAGCATTCATGTCCTTAGTAAAGCGCACTAGAATGGACATTGCAATTACCGTGTACTTGTTAGCAAGTGCGGTCTGAGCCCACCAAAAGGCATTGGTAGGGCATAAAGGACACCTTCCGATACCTCCAAGGAAGTAAGGACCTTGGATTGTTCTCGAAAGAATCAAGACTTGAACTTGATTGGCTATCAGATCTTTGGTACTTGTCTAACCCGCATACCGCAAGGTCACAAACATGCTATGCATTCATGTGTGGTGGGCGCAATTCCACGAAAATCGTCTAAGCAAAGCCACAGTAGCTACTTGACGAACCACTCGAAATTATAGCATTGTATAAAGCTGCGAGTGCGCTTGGCTCCGTCAAATAGTTCACCACATCCGGCGGTCATGTGGGATGAACATTGTGCAAACCCCACAATTATCCATGAAGATAATTCACTGCGTTGTACAAGTGCAAAGCGGGCTATGTGAAGAGTCATCTCACAAAGCATATCAACCCCAAGTCCTTCTATGCTCATGAATTGCAAAAGATGGACGAGATAAAGTCTTGCATACTAAGTCTTGTGAAAATCTAGCGATTTGTTCACTAAGTCACTCCCGCATCTAGCTTTGAAAGGTGCGTGTGAGGATTGGAATGATGAGACTTAGATAAGTGCGAATCGGGGGAGAATTCTCTCAAGCCCGTTAGTAAATCTCGATCATGAAGATTGAGTACCCAAAGGAACAAGGTCCGAAGACCGAATGAAGTTGGGTGGATTGTACTCTTTTCCCTTGACGAGTTTTCACAAGTTTCTCGACCAAGGTTTTAATGAGGCAATTCGTGCATCGCAGACAACACATGTATTATGTACTCTTTCTCCAAATTTTTCCCACTGGGTTTTATGGAGTTTTGATGAGGCATGAGCATGTTGGGTGAGTGCCCAAGGGGAGTGTTAGGAAAGCCGGCCTCTGAGATAGAGTCTGGCGGACTCGAGTCACAGTAGGCCGAGAGTCTGACATATTGGGCACCCACCACCTAGTATAAATAGAGAGCCAACCCCCATTGTACACACGCATTGAAAGCAATAAAGAAAGACCAGGAGACTCGGGAGTTCATCTATTCGTGATCTCTGATTGATTGTTCATCTAGCGAGATCCCGTCGGTGATTACGTGGTTGATTCGTTCTTGTCAATACGGAAAAAGAAGCTGAGCGAGAGGTTCATAGGCTCAATGTGATCTCGGGATCCTATCATGGTAAAGAGACCAAACCAAAGCATCGCTTCCTAGCCTTGTTATCTTCCCGGACACGGGGCCATCCAACAAAATGAAGCGTGACTAGCTTCTTGTTAGGTATAATGACTTTCGAATTTACTTGCGTGGAATAGCACATTAACTTTTCAAGCGAGCATAACATTTGTTCTTTATATGAATTACTGAAGTCTAGTCCTTGACGAATCACACACCACCGGTTCTTCTTATTTCAAATACATACCAAGTCAACCACAAACACAAGTTCGTTGCAAGCACGAAATGCACAAATCAGCGATGGTTGTGCAAAGCAGATATTGCTGCGTGTGCGGGAACATGCACAACACTTTCGAATGTAGCAGCTCCCAAGCCACACTACTATAAACACACTAATATATATTGTTGGAGAGACATGCAGTGAGAAGTAATTATTTAAATATAGCGACAACATCGATCGGTAGGTAGCGAAGACGATCGATGTAGTAACCATGCACCGTAGAGATCACACGAATATGAAAAATAGAAATTGAAACAAAGCAGATTTGAACTTATTGTAAAGCGATAGGGATTGAGCGAAGAGAGCCATTCGACTGACGATAGAACCTCTAGGCATGGCCTTCTCAACATGCCAAGCCACACAAACATAAATGCACAAACACACCAACTTATAGCGTTGCAAACACACGGTGGGTAGCGACATATTGCCCCATATGTAGTAAGATTGCATCCTCTTGTTTACCTACATATCACAAACAGAGAATCAGCGGTTAAAGAGCAATGGACGGAAAATACATTATAAAAGTGCATACCTTAGAAGTGATCCTCTCGGTATGGCCTTCCTGTAATAGTAATAGCGAGTCTTTGCGGACGGAAGAGGGCGAGCTCGCCTCCACCCATCCCACTCCGGCTTGTCCCAGCGGTCCTTCTCGATCCACCACCGCGGTGCCTTATCATCTAGGCGGCCAATGTGAATGGCGGCGGCCGCCTAAGACTCCAGCAGCCCCGAACTTGATGGTCTCGAGTAGGAGCCAACATCTCGATTTCGCACATCTGTTGCAACATGGGAGATCATGGAGATGGACACCTTGAGGCTTGGGAATTCTACAGTTAGCGGATTCTCCTTGTACGGTTCCCCTTTGGGAAAATATGTCCGAGCTCACCACAATATGTGATGTGGATGGTTTCGAGCTAGGCGGGGTGGGCAAGGACCACGGCGGACAAACTCGAGCACAGGGCGGGAGTGCAGTGTATATACCGTAGTTTTGAAAGGCACTAAGAGCTCTTGTGTCGTCTTCATAAAACTGATCTTCTGCTCCAAATGCATCATTGCCCGATGGGTGAGAGGCCCAAAGGGTCTCTAGGCTCTTGAAAGATATTCTTGCCATGGGATATTCATCAAGAAGGAACACGACATGCGACTTAGGGCACTGTCAACATGACACCATCTCATATTATCAAATTGTTCTTTAAGGGCTTGTGTACCAACATTAACAATAGTGATGGAGGTGTGGTCGTGCACATGTAGGGATTCAGCTTCCGACATCAAGTAATCCATATTTCCACGATCCTGTCTGCTTTCCCAGTTACATCCTCCTTCAGAAATTTCAATATGACGTTCCGAAGGTACCAGTTGCATGCAACCTTGCATTGAGAATCCATCTTCACCATCCTTGTTGACAACCTTTTGAAGGACATCTGCATAGGGGAATGACAAACCAACTGATTGAGCAACACTAAATTCTTCCATTTGGCTGATTTCCATTTGCATGTTGGCTCCTTTAACTTGTGTATGGCTGATAGTATGAGAGAGATGTAAATGGAATTTTATATTGGGGTGACCCAATACATTGCCAATTGTGTTAGCGTTAGGATCTCCAACATCGAAGCCCCGAAGGAACCATGTATCTGCAACAACTACATGTGCCCGCCGGTGAGGGGTATCCTGTTGGACCTGGTAGTAGGAACAAGATCCCTGATAATCAACATCCAATGCCCTTTTTACCTGTACTCGGGTATCTATGCATAGCAACTTCAATGGTGGATTTCCCACATCATGCCACTGCACTCTGCGAAGGTGAGAACAGCCCAACAAGAAGAGCCGCTGAAGTTGCTCGGTTTTCATAGCTTCGAGGTCAAGTTCTTCGATTGCTGTGTTAGAGAGGTTTAGCTCCTTGAGGTATCGCAATCCACGAAAGAATACACTCTTAAGCTGTGCACAACCATCCAGAGAGATCTTAGAAACTATTGGAAACTGTTGACCTGTAGGAGCGGTCGGGCGCACCTTTTCTCCTGGCATCTCCAGCGAATGCTTCCACCCGGATGCTGGTCCAAATCCATCGAAGCTGAATGACTCCAATGATGTTGGAAGGACATCAGATTTAACTTGTTTCAACCCAGCACAACCATCAAGAATAAGCAACTTTAGTCTACTTGCCCGAGATAAATTTGGCAAATCTTCCATGGCACTATTGCCTGATAAGTCGAGAAGCTCCAGGTTTTCCATTTCCACGAGGAACTCCTGTGCTATAACCTTCAAGTAAGTAGGGGATTCAATTACTCTCAACTTGAGAAGATTACGCAGCAATTTTAACTTGGGTGTAGTTATGGACCAGCTCCACCCACTATCTCCAGCGGCCTTCACATTTAACTCCCGGAGTACGATCATTAGCTCCACCATCTGTGGGGATAAAATCCAAGGCCAATCTGTGCAACGTATGTCCAACACCCAGAGGCTTTGGAGACATGCCCATTTCTCCTCACGCTTCTCGACTGATCCATCGGTCAACTCAATGTCTTTGCAACTGTCTATCCAGAGAAATCTTAGGTTGTGGCAGCAAATGAATGGAGGTGATGCAAAGCTGAAGGTACACCAAGAGAGTTTTAGTACACGAAGTTTGCTGGACTGAGGAAACAAGTCTTTTGGCAACGTCGTTGGTTTCTGCAATGTCAGGAAATAGGACGTTGCCTCCTGGGGTATGGTCTGGATATCTTGTATCTCCGCATCCTTTGATGTGATTGAAATCCACCTGGAATTATTGCCTTGGTGGTTAAAAAACTGGTCAAACCACCGTCTCTTGTTTTGTTTAGTAGGAAGATGCTCCAAGCGCATCGCTTCACAAAGTGTGCTACTGGCCTCCCATGCACTCTCTCCTTCTATGATGCCATCACATACCCAGTAGCTAGAAGCGTGGGCATCCTGATCATAGTCCTTGAAGTTGCCATGACTATAATGCAGTAAAGCCATATACAACCAACAATCTGCAGCTATAGTTGGGGTGATACCATGCCTACTGAAACAATGAGCAAGTTTTGTAGCCTCTTCATGCACTAAAGTCGTTACATCTGTATCAGACAGTCCACCACGTGGCCATGCACTAAGAAAAACATGAGAGATTTTCATATCCTCTTCGAATGTAGGCTTAAGTCGAAACCTCCCGCCAAATGTCCACACTGCTTTACTTTCTCCTAAATCATATACAGGAATACCAAATCTAGTTAAATTGATCTCAGCATCACTTCCATTATGAAAAATCACCAAAAATCTACGGTCCCTCAAGACTCGAAAAATGTGGTTTGTAACATCAGCTATCTCAGCTCTCGAACTTTTTTCTACTCCACTGAAGTCGTCGTCTTCGTCATGTTTATCAAAAATAGCCATCACAGATTTGTCAAGCTTTAATTCCTCTGCAATTCTCCTCTGCATTGATCTTCTGCCTTGCCACGTTGAGCAATCTATGTGGATAACTTTGTCAAAGTTGAAGTCTTGAGACTTGGGTAATTCCTTCTGATGACAGAAGCGGTGATCGCCAATTCCATCCCAACCGTCAAAGCAGACAACATTTTTTCCGCGCTCATAATAACGATTATCGGCACCATTGTCCAAATAATATTTAACTATCCTCTCCACCGCTTCACCAACAGTACGTGGCGTTGTGAAGACCTACAAAAGGCAAAGTTTGTGATCGTTTCGGCTTCAGCTTCTGGTTTATTTTTCACTATTTATAAATTCGTCTTTTTCTGAATTTTTGGCTTTTTTTTGAGCTTTTTGCCCGTTCTTTTTCCGTATTCGTTTGCGTTGTCGTGATGGGCTAACATATTTTTATATTTTTAATTTTTTAAATTTAATTATGTTAAATAAGCCTCATCATTCTGATATTTTTCGACCACTACAATGCTTTTCAGCCATAAGCTACCAAAAATAAGCCCAAATGATCACCACCACAACTGTCATTTCAGTGTCAATACTAGTCTGGCCTCTTAATCAAACATGCTACGCTGCAAGTTTCAACCTTGCTACCTCTGCTCCATATTAACAAAGTCATTCTAACCAACCTAGGTAGGGACATGAACTTGAATAAGTTGTACAAAAACCATCCACAACCCTATTTAAGATGTGTTAGCATAGGATAAACACAATAATGCAACGGATGCAACATTTACAACTACTTGGTTAAATCCGGCAGTATAGTTTCTATATTGTAACTACTTAGTAATGCAGTATTTTCAAATATCTTTGGCAACATTTCACTTGAATACGTACAGCATTTAATTCAAGTGTCACAACGAGCGCAGGGCATTTAAAAAAAATCATTTTCCATGGAGGGGCATTGGATGGAATGATGGTGAAAAAATTACCTAACAAAGGTTTATCTCTGTTTATTTGCATACTACTAGAATCAATCTAGAAGCTCCCAATTAATCCTATAAGGGAAAAATGTTGTAGAATAAAAAGAAACAAAAGTAGCTGGAACTCTCTTATTAATTGGAGAAAAAGAAAAGGCTATCATAGTTCGGCCCATCCAGTTGGGTCTTATGACATCAAATACAAAAGGAGAAAATCGCTCTACTGTAGACTACTGGTGAAACTGGGAATTCCATGAAGCCATTGAAAATACACTGATAAGCTGAATGCAACTAGAAGCAAAATTTCACCTACAAATGTCAGCCCATCTAACAAGGTCAAATAGTTGACCTAAGCGGCAAATAACAATTACCCATTCCAAACGTGTGTGTCTATATACAACAGTTACCCATTCCACATGCGTACGTGTATATACACATATATACACATGTGTGTATATACATATATATGTACATATACATATATACATATATATGTACATATACATATACACATATATGTATATATGTACATATACACATATGTGTATATATATGTGTATATATATGTGTATATATATATATGTACATATATATGTGTATATATATATATATATGTATATATATATACATACATATATGTATATACACCGGTAGTTCGATTTGTGTTTCTAAATTAATATTAATTTCAATGTGCAAATCGATGCTAGTGATGCTTTGCATGAAGAAATAATAGGGAAACAAGAAGTGGCCGTGAGGAGGGAGGTAGACCAGGGAAGCACAAAAAATAAGTTGCCAGCGGGAACTTGTGTGCGGTGCCTGACGTGTATGGGCGGTCATGGATTAGGGCAGAAGAGACACCTAATTCATCAATCACTGGACCATCCTATTATAATATATTAGAAATCAGTCCTAGGAGTTTGATATAAAATCAAATCTAGAGTAGACATGTAATTTTTAAGTATAAATTTTAATTTAATCCAAATAGATAAAAGTTTAAATTGGACATAATTTTTACAATTTATATCGATCAAATTTTTAATAAAAATTGAAGGTCAATATTAAATCAAATTAGTAATATATATAAATTCATACCTTGAAAGAGATTATATTCTGGTTGGCCAGATCCAAATTTCTGTCTAACTCGTTGCTTTCCTTTCTTTTCTTAAGGAGTCAGATTCTTTCGTTATTTTTTAGTCCGTTTGCATGCCATGCTTCTTTGTTTTTATTTTTCCTTTTGGTTTCTGAGTCCTTTCTTTTGTTTTTTTTCCCTTTTGGTTTCTGGCCGAAACTGTTGGGCCTTTTGAGTCGCAGTTGTTTAGGAGTTGGTCGAGTCCATATATGAGTCCTGGTATGCGTGAGTTTTTGGGTATAAAAGACTAGGGCAGGCTCCCCTTTTATCTCAGACGTGTTATTTTTGAGTTAATGAATAACCAGAAAATCGCCCTGTATTGGCGGGCATATATACCGTGTGTTATTTGTTCTTATGAATTCCTGTCTAGTGTTTTCATTGTTGTTTTGTGGATTTGATCTCCGATCAAGTTTGCAGACTGAATCAATTGATCCCATTCTTCTTTTCATCTACTCCTGTTATTGCTTCGTGGGAAATTACTTGGTGCTGCTGTGATTGTTCCTGACCGAAGATAGTGATTGAAGTTTAGCCTGGATACAGCCACACAATTATATCAATTGTTCTGTGTTTGTTTGCTGCGCATTACCAGCAAATTTTGGGCTGCTGCTCAACGGTTGTACCATAAAAGATTGGGCCAACAATTTGCACTAACTTGTGCCGTATCAGCTACAAATCCTATAATCCTATGAGGGAAAAAAAACAGCTACAAATTTTCTTGTTGATCAGAGAAAAGAAAAGACATCTAATTCATCAATCACTGGACCTTCGTATTATAATATATCAGAAATCAGTCCTACAAGTTTGATACAAAATCAAATCTAGAGTAGACATGTGATTTTTGAAGCATAAATTTCAATTTAATCCAAATAGATAAAAGTTTAAATCAGATATAACTTTTAGAATTATATCGATCAAATTTTTAATAAAAATTGAAGGTCAATATTAAATCAAATTAGTAATATATATAAATTCATACCCTGAAATAATTTTAAAATCATATTAACCTGAATACAACTAAAATTTGAATTGAAATTAAATTCCCCATATTAATCTAGGAGGGAAAAGGCCTATAAACTCACACATTAATATAAATAAAATAGCTTCAAAAATTCATCAACCCAATAGTCGACTATCCTAATTGCTTACAAATATATGCTACAAGTTCGATATTCAAATCAAGAAACCATATGCCATGTTTGAAGTACAAATTTGAATTGGACTTGAATAAGTAGAAACTAAAATATATTTCAATTCTGAACTAAAAATATGTTTTCTTCAAAACATTAAAATCTGAATTCATATTTCAAGTACTTGGATTGAACTTCATTAAGTAAAAACTAAAATACATTCAATTTCTGTACTAACATATTTTTCTTAAATTAAATAGAATTATTTATATTTGTAAAAACTATTCATAATTATATATAAACAAAAATACATTATAAAAATTCAAACGAAAATTGAATTCAAAATTAATTTTTGAAATGGAATTAATTTTTATTTGTAAAAATAAATTTAATGAGAAGGAACTTAAGAAAAAAATAAATTAAATGTCCTCATAAAAACCTAATCTTACTAATAACTTAAAATATATATAAGAGTAAATTTCGTAATACTTCACATGCTCTGTCTAAACATTTTCAAGGAACTATACACAGTTTTACCTAAACATATCAGAAAACCCAATACTATCTGGGCCAACATGTTATGAAAACATGGGGCCTCCTACAAAAGGAACAAGCCACACATAGCTCGCCAGATGATATGTGTGATTTTATCTAGCAACCAAACTAGATTTTTGTTTCTTGTGGGTGGCCCATACTAGCATTACTAATCCTAGTCATGATTCGGCTTTATGAAAAATGTGAGACTATGTGGAAGTCACCCTCGTGATGAGTAATTGACTTTGGTGGCTCATACTAGCATTACTCATCCTAGATAGGATTTGGCTTTATGAAAACTATGGGATCATGTGGAGGTCACCCCATGATGTGTAATTGACTTTGGTTTGCAATCATACCAAAGTTTGAGTTTGGTTCTAGGAGAGTTCCCTGTTTTCGGTTGCTACCAAATTGCGATCCATAGGGGTGGTAAACCAGGCATACACTTCAGTCAGGTGAGATTGACGTGAGTGCGATCTGAATAGCACATAGGGTGTGGCCAAACCAGTGCGAGGGTTTAGAGTTTGTTTGTTGTGTTTTTGGCAAATGGCTCAATATTGGAAAAGTGAAGAGACACTAAACTGCGGCTTGTGAGAAAGTGTTTTAGGTCAAGTTCAGGTGGACAGGAGCGGTGGATCGGGTTACTGGTGCATTGTAGTGAAGAGAGCTTTGAAAAAGTGTTCTCAAGTATTAAGTGAAAACCCCATTATGTTGTGGGTTATCGGGTTTGGCCATGTGTAAGTAGATGAAATCCATTAAATAGTTTAGATTAGGATTTGAGAGGTAGGGATAGGTATTTGTCCCCTATATAAAGAGATGAGAGGGATGGAGAGACTTGGGGACCTTGAGTCTTGTGCTGATGAAAATGATGAAACGGGGTGAGCTAGAACATGAGAAAAATTGTGGAAATAGAGATCCCAAATTCATGTAGGTGATTGTTCTTGTATTCTTTGAGCTTTTACTTTGCTTTATGGTTGTTTCTCTTGTGTCTTTCCTTCTTCTTGATCTTGCAGGTTGCCAAGGATATGTAAGTTATGGAGAAATATCTTAGAGGTTAGATCACATCCATCTAGGCACTCTCCATAGAAAGTTATTGAAGTTGCCCGGTTTTGATGCTCTTTGGCCTCTGAGAGAAAAAGCTCAAAACTTTGTAGTGCACTTGTGCAATCTCTTGTTTGGAATGGTTTGTGAAGTGCTAGATTAGCTGTATATTCAAGTTTCAAGTGATTTGGAGCTATGGTTTAAAAGTTTTCTCAATTTGGGTCTATCTCGGGTGTACTTTTCTTTGGTCTTAGACATAGGCTGCAGTCAGACAGCCGCTACGCCTATGGTCAAACCGGATCTGAATTAGTGGTCTAACCGACCTTGGCTTGGTTTTCTGCTTCAAGTCTCTTGGATGTTGTGCTTGGATCTCTAGCGTAGTTAGACCAGCTAGCAATATGCGGTCAGGCTAGCTTTGTCTAGACTTGTCCATGCTTCTGTTATGATTGTGAGGTGCAGTCAAACTGCCTTGTTCCTCACTGCAGTCTGACTAGCTACAGCCATTGGCTAGACCGCCCATCCTGTCTTGGCTTATTTTGTTTTGGGTTTTGTGTAGGTAGGGGTGGAAAACGGTAACGGATAATTCGTATTATCCGATATTCGTATTCGAGAAAACACGAATATGGTAAGCAAAAATCCGTATTCGAAAATATTCGTATTCGTATTCGAGAATATTCGTATCCGTATTTGAGAGTATTCGTATTCGCATTCGTATTCGAAAATATTCGTATCCGTATCCGTATTCGAGACTATTCGATTCGTATTCGATCCGTTTTTAGAACCCATGAAAAATTCGTACAAATTTTGTCATTCAAAATTTGAATTTAGGTGGTTTAAAACCGGTAACCGGTCAAAAACCGGTGAAAATCGGCAAAATAGCTAGGAATCCGTTTTATCCGATATTCGTATCCGAGAAAATCCGTATTCGAAAATATCCGTATTCGTATTCGAGAATATTCGTATTCGTATTTGAGAATATTCGAATTCGTATTCGTATTCGTTTTAAAAATTTGGATTCGTATTCGTATTTGATACTATTCGACCGTATCCGATCCGTTTCCACCCCTATGTGTAGGTTTCCATTGTGTGTGTCATGCCTCTTATCTTGGTAGCTCTCAATAGCTACTGGAGTGAAGAAGCTTTGAATACTTTGGATGAAAAGTTAGGAAAAGTTTAGGCTTTCATTCACGTGCACTATGATCACTATCCACTGTCCAATAGAAACATTTTGGCAAACAACATGTAGTTTCTTGAAATGTCTTCTTTAAAATAGTTCAAGATTTATCAATTATTGTGCTTAATAAACTACTCCCTTTGTTCCACAATATAAGTCCGATGCGTGTATCCAAAAAGTATATTATTTAAGTAGTATATAATGGAATTGAACCATAGTTGCTCTTATCAGATAGACGTAATTCTGCTCTTTTATTAGAGACAAATATGATATAATTTCTTTAAATGTTACTTAAATAATGTACCTCCTAGGTATACATATCAAACTTATATTACAAGATGGAGGGAATAGTGTATGTAATTGCTAATAATGTTAGCAATTTAACTTTTTAATCAAGTGGTTAGAAAATAAGAAATGACATTATAAATTGTCCACAGACCAGCCCACCCCATTTGTGGGCGCGGCAAGGAGCTCAGACATGACAACTACGCGAGTGGCCAGAACCCCCGGCATTCATGTGCGTGAACCTTGCATGGTTGTGACGTTGCATTCTTCCAAGAAGGAGGGTTCCAGTTTGCACTAGAAGGTCCATCTAGTCTTGTATATGTTGTATATCGGCTCATTCCAATGTTCGATAATGCGTGGACATTTTATTTAAATAAAGGCTCACTAAGAGGCTACCGACTTAAAAGACTCATTAGCTAGTTTAGTCCTATATTGGTTATTGTAGGATCGTATGGCACAATTAAAGGGGGGTGAATGATTGTCTCCGCTTCTTGGAACCTGAAACTAAAATTCAAAGTAGAAGAAAAACAATCTAAATTACCAGATGTCGATTACGGTTGCACGACGCTAGATCGCTCACACTTGCTCGATGAATGCTACGATCGCTTGAACGAGTAAACACCGAAGACAGAAGAATAACAATGCACAGAAAACATGCCACCAATGCCAGCAAACTTATCTTGGTATAGATCTGATCTATTATTTCTGTATCATGCTCTTGTTTACAAAGCACCCTCATGGCACCCCTAAAAATGTTCTTGACGAAAGCCCTCACAAACTGGTCACGTTAGCCCTCAGCCTTTCCATGGTTTTATATGCTAGCGTCCCAATCATGTCCGACTCAAACATGAACACAACACCTAATCTCTTCTGAAAACCAAGGGAACCCAAAACTCTTCCGAACGCGAGTTTTAATCAAACTTCACCTCTTCCAAGTTATGGACTCCATCCACAACTCCTAACTCAACACACGACAAAGCCTCCACGACGCATCCCTGTATCTACATCACGCTTCACAAATTCCCGTGTCAACGCCTCCAGGACCACACCTCCTATAGCTTCTCTATGCATCATCCACCTTCAATCACTACGTGCTCCAGCATGAGCCTGACTACCTCGCGTGACATCCTCAACTGCCTAGACCTCAGACTTTCCAATCATAGTCCTGGTTCTCCTTGTCACTGACCATGACCATCACCACACTCACCTGCACATGCAAAGACTAAAGAACATTTTCTCGGCACAAGTTCATCACAACTTGACCGTTATCAGCACACAAACGTAAACCATTCCCTCATTTATCCATAGACAAGTACCAAGCCATCCACGAGCCGAGTATCGAAACCTTCCGACTACCGAGTACTCCCATCTTCCGAGTATCGAAACCTTTGAGTACTGTTCCTCCAAACACTGTTCACCGATCATAGACCATCATGCATAGACCAATCAACCACTCTCCCAACACGAGTACTCGAGGTACTCAAAGATCATAAGAATTGAAGCATTCGTACCAACCATGAAATCTCTTAGTACCAACCGTGAAGCCCATGGCAACTGATCACAAGGCCTTCGACTACCGAAGATAATGATAGCAGATTGCAAAGTCTACAACTATGAAACTAAGACTATGAAGTCAACGACTACGACAGCAGTTCGCAAAGTCTACGACCATCGACCAGGTACTGTAGTAATGGCCATCGACAAAGCCCTGTATCTACGTCCATCGAAAAGCATGGTAACTTACCATCTTTGACCAAGTATAGTCATTTTACTGTAGACGATGTTCCGTGATCGAACTACTATAGTCAAAAATAACATAGTCGAAGTTTAGTGATGTTCAGCCATGCGATCCTCCGATGCCACTCGAATGTCGTCTGATGTTTCAAAGGCACTCGAAAGCCATCCAATGCCACTCAGACCCAATCGGACTAGTTCGAAACTACTCGGAGATACCAAAAACATTCGAACCCGATAGGAGCATATCTAAACCATTTGGGCCCAAGCAAAAACCACTCGGACTTAAAACCTATGACTGCAATCGATCACACTTTCATAAACACAAAATCTAAAGCAATCCAAAAGTCAATTATTCATCATCACTTTGTGTACGACCATCCAAATGATCTAACAATTATTTATGTACAAAGGGGGTACCTCCTCTGCCTATATAAATGGGGCAGGGGTTCTCATTGTATATACAACCAACATGCAAAAGAGCAATAAAGTTGAGAGAAAGCTAGGACTACATATTTGTGCTCTTATTTATTATTTATATTTGTGTATTGAGAGCTTCGATCATTGGCAACGCGACCTCGATCATACAACAAGTTATCAGTACGATAACGCTCTAGTTTCAATTCTAGTGTGTGGTGATCTTTTTCTTTTTGTAGATTGTTTAGTTTCTACTATTATGCATCGCCGCTCCCTCTCCCATCAGCCAGACCAGGTGCACACCTCCATGTGGGCACTACCATGCCGAGGCCAAACAGGTGCACGCCTCTATGTGCATTAGCGCGCCAACCAAGCTGATGAGTGTATGCCTCTACGCCGTTGGCACCATCATCTCCACGTGCACGCCACTGACCTTACCGTCGAGATGCTGCACCTCTCCACTTGTGCCATGCCCTATGGGCACCCTATCGTCGTCACCTCCATGCCGATGCACGAGGTCATCATCTTCTCATGACGACTCGTGCCCATGATGACCTCAGCGTCTTGACACCACTGCTTGCTGCCCAACCTCCTGCTGTCTCCACCTCTACGATGTCATCAGGTTATACTAGGGCCAAAGCCCATCGCCACCGTCATGCGGGACAGAGCTGCTACCACCACGCAACTCCTCGCATGCATGACAACGAGTCGATTGCTGCCTTCTGCCTTTGCGCGAAGGACAGGGCTGGCAAGCTTGCCACCATCCTTGCCACAACATGACAAGGCAATGATGTCCGCACCGCGTCCATATGCCACCGACCGAGAGGAGGGATGAGGCCACCAATGCGACCACCACAGTTGCCTCCCTAAGTTGGAGAGTGAGGGGAGGGGAACAAGGTCGCTAGCAAAATTCGCTGTTGCTTCCCTATGCCAATGCATGAGGGGAGGGACAGGGTCATCGAGGGCACCACCACCGAGCTGGCCGAGGGCCAGCGCGCGCGCCCCATAGCCTCCACCTTCACCCTTTGCACGGGTGAGGGGGAGGGCCACCGCACCGCCACCATCGCCATTGCCTCTGTCAAAGGAAGATGAGGAGGAGCGGGGGATGGAGGAGGCCACACAAACCACCGTCACCATCATCGCAGCCCGTCACAAGGTCACCACCTTGGGTGTCACCTTTGGCTAGGATCGAGGCTATGCTGAGCTGAGCTCAAACACTGGCGGTCGCACTGGCCATGGTTAAAACCCTAACACAGTGGACTAGCCAGGCCATCATGGGCCACACGGGCCACATGTGTTCGGCCATGGGCCCAATTTGGCCCAATAATAGTCTGGATCGATGTGAGCTGATTTGACTTTGGCAAATTAGTAGAAAAGCCCTTAGGGTTTTAGCAAATTACATGCTAAAAGGGATCCTTTTGGACCGAAATCTTGCAAAAGAGACCCTAGAATTTTCTGGAATAAAGTAGGAGGGCTTCCATTTGGTGGAATTTTCCAAAATAGACCTCGGATATTTTTTGGTTTATTTAATTTAGTTATCTATGCTTTATTTAAATATTATAAATTGTTTTCTATTGATTGTTGAGTATACAGGATGTTTTCTATACCTAAGAAAGTGATAGAAAATTATGGAAATTACTGGAAGCTCATGTTATTGCTGTAACAAATGTTTTGACTCGTGTGGTACATGTTGTACCTATTATTGTATTTGGGAAATCTTTGGAGCATGTTATTGAGTTCACATAAGAAAAAGACCCACTTGGTATGTGGGAAATCTTGTGGACGGCTTCTGGAAAGCCACGATGGATGAATATCTCAATGTCTTCAATTTTGAACCAGAGATCCCAAATGAAAGTGAAGCTTTCAAAACAAGGAAAGAAAAGAGGAAAACCAAAGTTGGGTGTGCAAAAAAATCCAACTAAACTCCGAGGAAAGGGGAAAGGAAAAAGAAAATCCAAAAGACTCCAGAAAAGGAGGAGGTCACAGTGGTAACAGACTGAAGTATCAAATGTCCCAGATGTATTGCTATGGACATTCCACTAGCAAGTGTAAAACTCCCAAACACCTGGTAGAGGCTTACCACAAAATAGACCTTGGATTTTTTGGTTTATCTAATATTGTGATCTATGTTTTATTTAAATACTAGAAATTGTTTTCTATTGGTTGTTCAGTATAGATGATGTTTTCTATGCCTAAGAAATTGATAGAAAATTATGGAAATTATTGAAAACTCGTGTTATTGCTGTAACACATGTTTAACTCATGTGGTACATTTGTACCTATTATAACCTTGTGGTAATTAATCTTGATTGCTTTAGTAAATTTAGGCAGGATGACCAAGAGACACTTTCGCTTGTTGGAACCTGATGGCAGGAATTATCCAACATGGACAGAGGATGTCATGGGATACCTCCACTTACATGCACTCGGAGATGGCTCAGGAATACCACTTTCGTACACTGCATTGGTGGCTGCATGACTGGTTCACATATGAAAAAGACCCACTTGGTATGTGGGAACACTACTACAGAAAGGCTAATACTAGACGGCAAATCACAGACGGTTTTATAAAACCGTCTGCGCGATAGTAATATAGGCGGTTTAATTTGAACACCGCTTTGTGTTGGTGGCGTCGGCGAAAAAAGTATCACGAGCGGTTCATACCTATGAACCGTCTCGTGATACTAATATCCTGACGGTCCGTATTAAGAAGCGCTCGTGATAATCCCAAATTAGCATGACGGTTTGTTACTAAAACCGTCGTGATAAGATAATTCATGACGGTTTTAGTAAAAACCGTCGTGATAATCCCATCTCACCGATAATTGGTGTGTAATAGTCACATGTCACCAATAATTGGCGTATACGTGATTTCGATCTCACCCGTCTATTCTCTCCACATCGAATGGTGGCACCAGTTCCTCCACGGCGGGCCCTTATTAATAACTCCCATCAACCTTTCCACGGTACTAGTCACGCGTGAGTTCATCCACTAGCTAGCTTATGCGCATATCTCCTCCGCCGTGAGCTAGCACCTCCATCGCGACACGTCCGGTTCATACTAAAGAACACACTCTTGCCGTAAGTGTCGTAAGTGTGTCTTGTTTAGTGTGGACCGTCGTGCCACGAAGGGTTTGTTAGCTTGTCATCCCGTAATAGATCGATCCGAATGTGTTGTTGAGTTTTGTGCTTGCCTCTGTATTTGCATGTTCCTCGGCGATGCCGACTCATTGTTGAGATGTGATGTCCACTCGACAATCCTTCTTTTTTGCAAAATTCAAGGCAATTTTATTACAAAAGTTCAAAAAAGATATTTTCGATTCTTGGTGAGCGACCGATCGACATACCCGACTTCTCCGGTGAGCGACTATCCATCTGCCTCTTCCCACTTCTTTTCTTGTGGGAGAATCCGGTGGCGACTATCCATCGCCTCTTCCACTTCTTTTCCCACAAGAAAAGAAGTGGGAAGAGGCGATGGATAGTCGCCAACGAGAAGTCTGCATGTCGATCGGTGGCTCACCGAAAAATCTGAAATGTCTTTTTGAACTTTTGTAGGTGGGACCCACATGTCGTGACGGATTTAATAGAAATAGCTCGACCTCGAGCGCTGCGTGAGCGGGGCTGAGAGCGCCGAGGGAGCGGGGGAGAGATCATGGCGATAGCCGGTGGTTCACTCGGTGTTGCTTACTCTATAAGGGTAATAATCCCTTTGAGATATCTCGATGGGCGGGAACTATCACGGGCGGTTGTTACTTATGAACCGTCGTGGTACTAATATCACGAGCGGTATGTATTAAAACCGTCAGTGATAATCTGGAATTATCACGACGGTTTGTAATAAAAACCGTCTGTCATAATTCAAATTTGTAAACACAGGGGATCGAAATAAAAGACAATTTTATTAATATCAAGTGGAGGAGATTTATTACAAATGTCGCGAGATAAAGCATTTCGATTCTAATCTTACGGGCTTCAGACGCTTCTTCGCCTTTGGGAGTTGGAGGAGGGCCCCGAGTTCTCGACGCCGCTAACATTGACGTTGTCCTCGGCACCTCCTCCTCCGGCGGCAAGCGCTCGGCGTCGTCATTATCTCGTAGAGGATAGCATGGTATGATTCCTCGAATCATCGATCTAATTGATCGGTAATGCTATCCATCGACCTATGCGAGGCGACAAGCGCTTCTTGACTTTGCGACGTTGTATAGTAGAACGAGGTAATGGTTGTTTCCTGTCTTGAGCAGCGAGACGCCTCTGCCGACGGCGGATGGTCGTGGCGGTGACGGATGGAAAACGATTGGGGAAGAGAGGAGGGCGTGACCGCGAGCGACTCGATCGTGGAATTGCTGGCGCTTGTGTAAGATTGCGGCGAACAATTCACGATGAAGAGAAGAGAGGAAGGAGATTATCGGTGTTGAACAGAGACATTTTAATGAAATAGACAAGACGCATGGATGAAGTAGTAAGAACGAGATGAGAGGACACGATGCGTATGTAGAAGAAGCGGCGCATATATAACCTTGAAGACGACGGTTCGTATACCAAAAGGCGCTCAGATAACGAAGGAGATCGTTACGAAACACAAGAGATACGTTCGACTTTTCATTATCATAGCTTGTTATCGCAGACGGTTTTAATAAACAACCGTCGTGTTGTCAACGTCGCGACGGTTTGAATAAACAACCGTCGTGAAAAGCTGGTTATCACGCACGGTTGTTTATTAAGAACCGCTCGCGATAACCGACTTTCACGACGTGTTTTAATATAAAACCGTGCGTGAATTATCGCTGAGCGGTTTGCAATAAAACCCGTCGGTGATAATGCCACGAAGCATTTAATCTGTTGCTCAGCCGCCTCGTCTTCATTTCGATCCGGATCGTAGCCATCGCTGCGCTTTTCGAGCCTAAGCGATTTGAGGCCGATTATTTTGGTGGGAAGAGGCGAGATTGAGCTTTGAAGATTCATTCAATTCATACTTTCCTGGCGGTGGCTAGCTCTAGATCGATATGGTTAGTAAGATAATTTATTTTTCTTTAATTGCATTACAATTTAGATTTAAGTAATTGGTGAGTGTTATTGAAGATGGTTAATTTGTAAAATTGTTGGTTATATAATAGTGTTGTGTTTATAATATGATTTGAGCTAGCAAATTAAACCTCAATATAATACATGTGGCGGTATATATGTAGTAGTAATTAGTTAAGCTAATTTTAATATTGAGTTGTTATGTATGTACGTAACGTGGGACCGAAGTGGATGTATGCCATGAGCCGTGTGAGTGAAGAGTATATTAATGGCGTGTCTACTTTTACAAGAGCCGAGGAGGATATGTTGAATAAGGGGTGGAATATATATCTTGTCCATGCTGATCGCGAGAATTTAAAGATGTTTAAGAACCGAGGGCAAATTGAAGCGCACTTGATTCGGAGGGTTTCAAAAGGGTTATACGTGTTGGACCGATCATGGCGAAGTGAATGATCATATGTCGCCGGATGACATCGCCGGTGAAGTGAATGATATGCCGCGGATGACATCGCGGTGAAGTGAATGACATGGCGCGGATGATGTCGATTGTGGTTCGGATACGGATAGGTTGCGATGACAATCTGGATCGGATGCTTGCGATGTAGAAGAGAATTATGATGAGAGAGTATGTTAAATTCCGTGGCTTGATGGAGGACTCGGAGAAACCTTTGTTCACGTGTTGCGGGTCAAAGTACACGAGGTTGTCGGCCGTGCTTGAACTGTTGAAATTAAAGGCAAGCAACAGTTGGACCGACAAAGTTTCACAGCTGCTTTGGGTCTTTTAGCGGACATGCTTCCGGAGGAAATGAGTTGCCTAAAACCACGTATAAAGCCAAGAAGGTCCTTTGTCCATTGGGAATTGAAGTAGAAAGAATACATGTATGTCCGAACGATCGTATCTGTCTGTAAAGAGTATGAAAACATGCATGTATGTCCGTGTGCAACGCATCCCGATACAAACGTAACAATCAATCGATGACGGCGAGGAACAGAGGTGAAGAAAGGACCTCTGGTAAGGTGGCATGGTATTTTCCTATAATTCCCGTTTGAAAAGGTTTTTGCAAATCCAAATGAGGCAAAATTGCTGCGTTGGCTTTTCGGAGGCGCAAGAAAGATGGAATGCTAAGACACCTTGTCGATTCCGCCCAATGGAGAAACATCGATAGGAGTTTTGCAGACTTCGGTGCAGAACCAAGGAATATAAGGTTCGGACTGAGTACAGATGGAATGAATCCTTTCGGTAGCATGAGCACCGACATAGCACATGGCCCGTGACTCTCTGCATTTATAACCTTCCTCCTTGGTTGTGTATGAAGCGAAAGTATATTTTCTTTGTCGATACTTATCCAAGGGCCAAAGCAACACAGGAATGATATTGATGTGTACCTAGCACCATTGGTGGAAGATCTAAAAGTACTATAGAGCGAAGGGTGCAGGTATGGGATGCGTACAAGCGAGAGAACTTCACTTGCGCTCTTTATTGTTACGCACCATAAATGATTATCCCGCCCTTGCTAACCTATCGGGCCAAAGTACGAAAGGTGCCAAAGCTTGTACTCACTGTTTAGATGGTACCGAGAGTGTGTGGTGAAACACTCACGCAAAACCGTCTACATGCGTCACCGTCGGTTCCTTGGAGGGCTCACCCATACCGCAAGATGAAGAAACAATTTGACGGAGAGAAGGAAGACGGTTCAGCTCCAAGACATTTAAAGGGAAAAGAGGTTTATAATATGGTTAAGGATTTAGATGTTGTCCTCGGAAGGGACGCAAATTGAGGGCTCGTGAGAAAACACACGGAAGAAGAGATCAATATTTTGGGACTTACCTTATTGGGAGTACCTAGATGTTCGACATCGCATCGACGTCATGCACGTAGAAAAAATGTATGTGATGACTTGATTGGTCTCTTCTTGAACATTCGTGATAAAACAAAGGGCGGCGTCAATGCACGGCTTGACTTGGTGAAATGGACATCGAGGCTGAGTTAGCAACGACATGCAATGACAATGGACGAATATACCTTCCCCTGCGTGTTACTGATCGTCCAAGGTGGAGAAAAGAAGCGTGCGATTGCTTGCATGGTGTCAACGTTCGTGCGGTTACTCGCAGCGTCAAGAAACTTGTTTCGATGCAAGAATTGAAGTTAAATGGCATGAAGTCTCACGATTGTCATGTCTTGATGACACAGATGCTCCCTATTGCAATTAGAAATATTTTACCGATTAGAGTCCAGAGACAATTATGAGGCTATGTTATTTTTAACACAATTGCTCGAAGGTCATCGATCCCGAAGGACTAGATGCTCGCAATACGATGTGGTGAGGACTCTATGTCATCTTGAAATGTATTTCCTCCTTCGCTTTTTCGATATCATGGTCCATCTCATTGTTCACCTTGTGTGGGAGATAAAAATGTGTGGGCCTGTATTCCTACGTAGCATGTACCCATTTGAGAGGTTCATGGAATTCTCAAGTCCTACGTCGGAATCGTTCTCGACCGAGGGCAAGATCGTCGAAGGTTATGCAAGCGAAGAGGTCATTGAGTTTTGTGTCGATTATATGGCTCGATTCAACCGATAGGTGTGCCTCAATCTCGTCATGAGGGAGGTCAAGGGTATCGGAACTATCGGAAGGAAATCAATCACTCCGGATATGGACGCGTATACTCAAGCCCATTTCACGTCTTGCAACACATGGTGAAGTGGCGCCTTATGTTGACCAAGACAAGGATGTGCTTGCAATGTAATCCGGAGCGACGGATGTTTGGATCATGAGGCAACACAACACTCGGTTCAACCAATGGTTGAAGGACCAAATCGCTAGGAGCTCGCATAAAGTGAGTTGTTGACATGTTGGCAAAAGGACCAACATTTACGGTTGTGACATGGCAAGGGTATGATATAAATGGGTATACATTCTATACAGGATCGGGATGTAAAGAGCACTAACCG
The DNA here is from genome assembly GCA_036346245.1 of Bonia amplexicaulis. Lineage (NCBI taxonomy): Eukaryota > Viridiplantae > Streptophyta > Magnoliopsida > Poales > Poaceae > Bonia > Bonia amplexicaulis. Next base: position 79,154 of record JAYGGG010000087.1, read on the forward strand.
AGCAGCGGTGTCCGCATAGATGCGTTCGATGCCGATGGGTTGAGAAGCTCGTACTATGGATTCATAGAAGAGATTTGGGAGCTCGACTACGTGCTTTTCAAGATCCCCTTATTTATTGCCGTTGGGTGCATCGCCACGGTGAAGGTTGACAAGCACGGTGTCACTACCGTGGACCTCCAACGTGTCGGGTACAAAGACGAACCATTCGTACTCGCCAATCAAGTTGTTCAAGTTTTCTATGTAACCGATCCGGCAAATAAGAAGCGACATATAGTTCTTCATGAAAAAGGAGAATTGTCGGAGTAGAGAATGTAGTGGATGAGGAAGAATACAATCAATTTGACGAGTTACCTCCTTTTGGAAATGGCATAAGGGTCGATGATGAACAACGTGACGAAACTAGTTACGCACGCATCGATCATCATGAAGGGCTAATTTTAAAGGAACTAAGCAAGTGGATTGAGTCATACACCCAATTGTTCAAAATGTGTGATATTTAGGTGAATGTTGAAAATGACAATTCATGTATGTGATGTATATGTGAATTTGCATTTATGTATATAACAATGCATGTATGTGATGTATATGTGAATTGATGTTTATCCGAGAAAATGTGTATGAATCTTTGGTAGGTGATGTTGATGAATGCTTGGTAGGTGATGTATATGAATCTTTGGTTGGTAACTACGGTGGGTTATCACGACGGTTCTCAATTAATAACCGCGTGATAATATATCACTGACGGTTAACAATTGAACAAATGCGTGATAATGGGTATACTTACCATTATAGTGTGAGATAAACCGAAGCGGCGGGTTGGCTACCGTCGCTCACTCCTTCCCGGCTCCCTCGGCTGCGTCGAGCCCCGCTCACGCAGCGCACCGAGGTTGAGCTTTCTTTTTTTTTCGAGGCGACCGGTGGGCCCCACTGTCGAGCGACATATCACGATGGTTCTCATTAATAACCGCTCGTGATATATATTACTGAGACGGTTATTAGTTTATAACCGTCGTGATACTCTTATATAACCCCACGCGCACCCCACTAGGGTTAATCGCTCTAGCGGATCCCGATCGAGCCCATCGGCCCCGCCGCCGCCGCCGTGCCTCCGACCCCGCCGCCGCCGGAACCCCCGCCGCCGTCCTTTCGCTGCCGTCGCCGTCCTCCTCCCTTGGCCCCGTCGGCGCCGCCGTCCTTCGCCGCCGTCGCTGTCCTCCCGCCTCGGCCCGTCGCGCCGGGAACCCGTCGCCGTCCTCCTCCTCGGCCCGTCGCCGCCCGGAACCCCGTCGCCGTCCTCCTCCCTCGGCCCCGCCGCCAGCGGAACCCCGTCGCCGTCCACCTCCTCGCCTGCCCTCTACTTCTACTCCCTTCTGGTTGAATCCATTCCCCATCTCCGTTCGTTCACTTCACTTCACTTCTTCTTGTTGTCTTGAAGGACATAGATTGCTTGTGGGATCGGTTGTTGCTCTATGATGATTAAAATCTTATCTTTGAGATTGGAGGATTTAATCTTTGAGCTCTAATTATCGTCACTTGTTGTCTTTTGATTCATGCTCATATCATGCAACTATTGTTAATCGTGAGCTTTGAAGAATATATTATCCGTCACTTGTTGTCTTTTAATTATCGTCACTTGTTGTCTTTTAATTATGTCACTTGTTGTCTTTTAATTACTGTCACTTGTGTCTTTTGATTCTATCTATTGGCCGAATATGTGCTATATCTTGAATGATTTGTTCAGTTCATATGATTACATTTTCATTATGATTTGTATATATGGATTGATGTCATTGGTGTGCTTATATAATTATAGAGGAATTATATTTATGCTTATATCGCAAATTTTTATCCTAATAGACCCACAAATTGTCGAATAGCAACATGTCATCCGCGCATTCTTCAACATCATCGCCGGGCGCCCGCTCCAAAATCAAGACGCCAAGGAAGAGGGCTATCAAAGAAGCCTGAGGGACGATTTACCATCACACAAGTCGATGTATCTAGGGTCCCTCTCTTTCCTCCCAAAGCAGGAAGCGCATGGAGAAGAACGATCGGAATAGTTGCACGACAACGAATTGAAATCACATTCGATTCGTGGAAGAGCGTGCCTGCGACTCGGAAAGCGTGGTGGTGATGTAAATTTTGGCATCGTTCGAGATCCCGAAGAACACCAAGGCGCCGTGCAGCGACAAGCCTTGCTAGGGGCATGCAAAGCATGGAAGAACTTCAAGAGCACGCTTGTCAAGGACTACGTGGAGAAGGACGAAACACCCTTTCAAAAATACCCATTCACGGAACCACAATGGGAAGAGTTCAAGGCGATGAAGACAACCGAAGAGTTCAAAAGTACAAGTGCGGCGCACAAGGCCCTCCAGGCCAAAAACACACACCCCCACAGACTTGGCACAGCTGGGTATGCGGGTAAAATCCTTGATGGAGGAGGGAGGACGAGCAGGCACCACTGGCGGACATCGCCCGCCATTTGCCAATATCCGGATGACCGCGCTCGAAATTGGATTAGAGCAAGGTCATCTACAACGACATCGGGATGTCTCCTTCGAAACCCCGCACCAACCAAGTGTCTCGGCGCTTGGTAAGATATCGATCGAACTACGAGCTTGTAATTACTCCACAACTTCGCATGCGAAGTGAAATGACATGTCGTGCTCTTGCGAAGCGTTGATTGTTGAATCTTCCGGGGTCATTCCATGGAACAAGGAGAAAGATATACTCTCCATGCCACGGGAAACAAGGAGCACCGGGTCGCACGAGAGGCCTTGGGCTTTACGTTCCATGGAAACATGAGCCAAGATGACTCAAATGTATCGGCGTCAGAAGAGAAACAAAGCCGAGCGTGACGCACGGCCGAGAAGAGCTCAAGACTACTCTAAGAGAGGAGATAATGGGTGATCTGGCCGATAAAATCGAGAGATGAGGTGCGGAAGCAGACGGAAAATCAGCAGCCGCCCCGTTCCTATGCTAGCTAGCCCGCACAACCATCCGAGTAGTTGCGCGTCCAATCCGACGCAAACAGAGGCCGATTTTACGTGGACGACATCCACGGTAATAATTATTATCTCTCGAATGCTTGCTACATTGATAGGCCTATTCGATGAGCTAATTACGTATCGTTATGTAGGAGCCACGGTGCATGCTCCAAGCGAGATATGCCTCCGTTCCTTGTCACGCTTGGGGCGGGCATATCGATGCAGTATCGGGGCAGGTGCGGTCAAGCTTTAGCGCCGAGCTCGCAAAAGTTCATGTGGATGGTGTGCATGTTAATTTTGAGGTCGTCCCGCTATCAAGCCGCCCAACGACGAGATCGTGGCTCTAGGGCGTGCCATTGGAACATTCATCTAGTGGCCTAAAGCGACATCTCCTCGGAGGCTTCTTCACCGGTGGCAGGACCGGATCTCTGTGCACCGTGCCATCTCCACCGCAAGACTTGTCTCCACCACCGCTAGCTGCACGGTGCTATTTCCACAGTGCTCTTCTCGCCAGAGCAACTTGCTGCTACCTTTAAAGTCGACTACCGTAAAGTCGACCCACACCGAGGCAAAGAAGGGCGCAGAAGGGCGCAAGGGCAAAGCACGAAGACCAATGATGATATTGGCCGTACCGCCATTGGCCGTAAATTCGTGCTTGGCGAGCCGTTGCTCGAGAAAAGGGCCTCCAACACCTACCAATTAGTTGCCGCAATTGCACAAGTGGTACATGGAGCAGTCCAATAAGCCGAGGGCTAACGGAGATCGTATCATCGTCAAATTCGCGTTGGAGCATTTCCATCACTATTTTCAAGACGGTGTCTTCGTGGTCGCCGAGGACTTATTCGATCTTTTCACGCTCAACGCCTCGACATCTCACTCATTCGGCGCCGGACGCCGTAAGTGTACAATCGCATCTCCGTTCATGTCATACCGATAAATGCCATATATAATTTGTTGCTTTCGTGTGTATATGTAGACACGTGCGAGACTCAAAGCTAGAACATCCCGTCATCATCGGTTGGTTTCTTGGACCCACATGGTCGCCAGTATACCATCGACGAGGATATGTCCGTCGTCGAGAGGTACATTGCATCAGGGCTGCGGGCTCAACACAATAAGGATTATATACTTATGCCCTACAATCAAAACTTTCATTGGATTTTAATAGTCATTGTACCAAAATGGAACAAGGTATATTACCTTGATTCCTTAAGTAAGAATAAAATGGACTTCACATTGTCGCCCAAGTAATCGATAGGTAAGTTTATTTTCTCCATACATACCTATATTGTACTCTTTCTTTCATTCCGATTGACTAAGGTTAACTTTTTGAATCACGTGGGCGCTCGCGATGTGCGTTGAAATGGGGTGTCTCAAGCAAGGGCCAAAGGCACGAGACATACTCGAGATTTTAAGGTATTCGCTATTACACATTAATTAATCCTATGCAGCAGTTCGTATTAATGCCTCTTGAATTATTGCTCATTCTATTTTTGAAGTGCCACCAGCCGTACGGCAACACATGTGGATTCTATGTTTGCCACCATATGGACCTACTCCTCGATTCCTCGAGGATCACCAATTCAAGGTTTATCAATCTTTCCATATTTACTTCATACTTATCACGTTACATATATACGTACATTCATATCCCTATCCACAGTCAGACATCCCGTCAACCTGCATTGGAACAATTTGATATTTCACGAATTCGAGGAGAGTTGGCGTACTTTTGGTGGCTCAAGTCATAAAGTCGGAAGGACAGTTCCACATGCACCATGAATTTTATTGCATTGTAATGCAGTGTAATGGATATTTTATTTCAATTCAATTGATTCATTTGCGAAGTGGATACTTTATGTTTGTGAATGAAATGTGATGTGTATTGGATGTTTATGGATGCCTTATATACTTGTTCATCCGCTTGTTTCAGAGGGCATGGCTAGCATTTCTGAGGCTAGCCAATAAATAGGAATAGATTTAGGGTAGAAGGAATATCACAGACGGTTTTTAACTAAAAAACGTCCGTGATATCTGATAATCCCGGACGGTTTTTAATTAAAAATCGTCTGTGATTATCATGTACCACAGACGGTTTTTAACTAAAAACCGTCGTGATATCGATAATCTCAGACGGTTCCACGACGTTTTTAACTAAAACCGTCAGGATATCAGATAATCCTGCACGGTTTTAGTTAAAACCGTGCGGGATTATCGATATCCTGACGGTTTTAGTTAAAACCGTCGCGGGTACATGATAATCGCAGCGATTTTTAATTAAAACCGCGGGATTATCGATATCACGACGTTTTTAGTTAAAACCGTCTGTGATTTTGAGCTATCACAGATGGTTGAAAAACCGTCTGTGATGACCTCGTATTATCACTGACCCATAAATTCAGACGGTTCGCAAAACCGTCTGTGATGACGTTTTTGAACCGTCTGTGATGACCTGTCCTGTAGTAGTGGAAATCCCGTGGACGGCTCTAGAAAGCCGTGATGGATGAAGCTCAATGTCTTTAATTTTGAACCAGAGATTCCCAAATGAAAGTGAAGCTTTCAAAACAAGGGAAGAAAAGAGGAAAACAAAATTAGCTGGGTGTGCAAACAAAACCAAACTAATCTCCAAGGAAAGGAGAAAAGGAAAGAGAAAAATCTAGAAGACTCCAGAGAAGGAGGTCGCAATGGTAACAGACTTAAGTGTCAAATGTATTGCTATGGACATTCAGTTCTAAGATTGGCAATATTATAACCATAGCTAGCAATATTAAAACCAAGGCTGGGACTATAATTTTCTGTTCTTATCTATTGTTTATATTTGTGAGTTGAGAGTTTCCATCATTGGCAACATGACCTTAATCATAGAACATAACAGTATATACCAAATTATATTAAAAAAATGTCTAGTACATACCATGTCGTGAATTACCAACTCATGCTGAAAACAGCATATACCATCACAAAACAGTAACGTGCACTGAAATTTGCTAAACAACCGAAGCACCCTGATTGGTGAAGAGAAGATAAAATGCACGAGAGAGAGAGAGGGTACCCGGGATTCCACCATGATGCCTTTATCGAAAACCGGCCTTGAACGAAGATGGCAGTAAATCTAACGCATTACATCTCAGCTGAAGATAAATCCCTCCAATTCCTGCACAGCATGTCATGTTTGTTGTTCGACAATGTCAAACCAACACATAAAAAAATTTCGTTAACAGAACAGAATCGGCAAAATGCAGATCGAAGCACATGAATTGTTTCTCGTACCTCATCAACTAGCAGCCAGCAACCAGGCGGAGAGAGTTGGCAGGAGACCACTTGAGATATACCAGACGCTCAGCTCTAGCAAAGCTTAGAGGTTGTTGTATAAATGCCTTGGAATTAAGCTACCTCTACTCCTTTGGCATTGGTTTGGACAATGCTTTACTTTCTCTAAAGAATGATTCTTTGCTTGCAGCTGGAGTTGAAGATATGAAGCCATGCATGGCTGTGCTGTGAATTAAAGAGCAGTTGTCCTTGGATTCCCCCATCATTACCGGTCGCTTGGTCACACAAAAAAAGGTTGATTCGTCAAGGTGAAATTGCTGAAACAACCTGGTTTTTGAGTGTTGCCTCTACACATTACGTATGGACTACCTATCATTCTACCACTGATCTATAATTAGAAGCAAGACTTAGTTATCCTGTATACAATATATAGCAAAGACTTAATAACCTGATGGTGATCAACCCCCTTGTGAAGCCGTCTCTGCAAAATTGCAGCTCGTATATCTGAGAGTAAAGCTCTGAAGTTGTGTACCCAATAAACTGATCAGTGGTGTTACTACAGCTTGGAGGTACCTTGGTTCCTATACCCGGTGAAAGGCCTCAGTTGTTACCCGGATCACCTGCGTAAGTACAGTGTTTGGACTTTTGAGCTACCTTGGTTCCTTTCTGCTTTGCTTATATATTATTGCTTACAAATTCCTGCTACCCTGACATGGATTTTAAAATCTTAATTGACAGGATTTCTACTCGTTGCTTGATGTGTCCAGAAATGCTAGGAAATATGGAATCAAGAGTGGTGGGCATGTTTTTATTTAGCAATCCATTACACAGTTTTTTAGGGAACTTATTATGTGAATTTATTAGATTTACCAAAATATCTTTTCTTGACCCAGTCTTCATCTTTCGTTGTAAGTAATCATCAAGCTTATCACTTATAGGTGCGCCAATGGCTTACCACATATCGGCAAATCTCTCCCCTTGCGGTTCTATCAGACCATATCTCACTCGAACCGACCAAGCCACTTGGTGTAACCCATCGCTATATTTGAGCTTAACTATCTCACCCAGTATCTTTGACTGTTCCAGGCCTCGGCTCCTCCTGAGTGTAGCCTCAATCCTCGTTGTTGACTATGGTTGACTCCAAACTTTCCTACACATTCAAAAACAAAGATATCATTTTTGGATACAAGTTCTTCACAGTTTGACACATGTTAGTCAAAGTATGCTTCATGCAATATAAATGCACTGACCTAGGTCCAAAACATCCAAATCATAGCAAATTCCCCAAAATTTAGATTTCCAACCGAAACCACATTCTGGTCAGTCAGACCACTGAGGCCAGCCAGCCTAACTATTGATGGTGGCCAGTCAGACTACTGAGTCTAGCCGATCTGACAGCCTCTCGGGCAGATCAAACCGCTAGGTTTGAAAAGTTTTTGAAAAACTGCAAATTATGCAAAATTCAAAATCCAACTCCACAAACTTAGCAATGGTTTATCACACAATAACCTAGACCTTCTCACATGGTCTCTCACCTTTATTATTGCTTACAAATTCCTGCTACCCTGATATGGATTTTAAAATCTTTATTGATAGAATTTCTACACGTTGCTTGATGTGTGCCGAAATGCTAGGAAATATGAAATGAAGAGTGGTGGGCATGTTTTTATTTAGCAACTCATTATGTGAGTTTTTTGGGAATTTATTAGTGAATTTATTATAATTAATTGATGTTTAATTTATTATTTATTGCAAGCATGTATAACCCAATTTGTTCTGCTTTAGTTTGCTTTTATAACCCAATATTTGAGCCAACGTTGGAGGGAAGAGTGGATTGCAACATGTAAGTAGAGAAGACGTGGGAGGTATGTGGGGATTTTAAAAGTTTTAATCAGTGCAAAACCGAGATCATTTATATTTGTGTGAACCAAAAGAGTTGCATTTCTTAACATAAAGCTTATAAACAAACTTTTAGTCGATGGTGCTATAATTAAGTCTGTTAGACCATGTGCATGGTCGTAAATACAGGGATGATGAATAATTGAATTTGGTTTACTTTGGATTTTGCGTTCGTGAAAGACTTTGTTAGTTGCAGTGGAAGACTTTGCCTTTGAGTGATTTTTCTCATTTACGAGTAATTTAAGACCACAGCCTTTAGACTACGACCACGACATCTCCGACCACAGCACTTCGAACACTCTTATGACCACAGTAGTTTTCGACCATGTTTAGCCTTCGACCACGGCAGCTGTCGACTACGTCTAGCTTACGACCACGGCAGTTGTTGACCACGTCTGGCTTACGATCATGGCAGCTTTTGATCACATCTGCCTTACGACCACGACAACTTACGACCATGTCTGCCTTATGACCACGACAGTTTTCGACCACATCTGGTTTACGACCACGGTAGCTTTCGACCACATCTAGTTTACGACTACGACAACCTTCGATCATGTCTGGTTTCAACCACGGCAGTATGACTTCGACCTTACAACCACGACAGCTTTCGATCACGTCCGATTTTGACCACGGTGTGTGGTGGTCGATGATGAATGTTCGTTGCTGTAGTACCAGGTGGGTACTTGAGGATTGAGGTACTCATAGTTGAAGGACTCAGTACTCGATAGAAGTGGTTTCATGATCATAGTAAGCAGCCGGGTATTGGAGTGTTGTTTGTACTCATAGGCTTCGAGTACGTGTTGCAGCTGTGATTTCCGATCGGTACTCGATAGTCGGTTAGTAGCGGTGCATGTGGTTTACGAGTACTCTAAGTTAGGAGTCATATTGAGTGGTCGAAGGTTTGTTCCATTAGTGATACTGTAAACGCTTTGAGGCATGGTCGTAGATGGATGTGTTTTGCTAGTGTGTGTTTATTATGGTCAAGTTGGGAAGAAGTTGTATTGGGAAATGGTATCTTTGGTCTTTGCATATGCAGGTGGTATGGAGGCAGCCATGGTCAGTGATGAGGAGGACCAGGACTAGGATGGAGTAATTTGATGTCTAAGCGGTCGAGATGTCACGCGAGGTGGTCGAGCTCATGCTGGAGCACGTGGAGATTAAAGGTGGATACTGCGTGGAGGCGTGAAGATGGTTACGGTCGGTGGTGGGGAGGACCGGGATAAGAAGGGGGTAATCTGAGGTCCAGGCGGTCAGGTGGTCACGTGAGGTGATCGGGCTTACGCGAGAGCACACGGTGATGGTGCACGATGGAGATACAGGAGGGGATATCCTGAAGACTTCGTCGTGTGTGAAGTATGGAGTTGTGGATGGAGTTCATGACTTTTATGAGGTGATTAAAACCCATGTTAGGAAGGGTTTCAGGTCCCCTGATTTGAGGAAGAGATAGGATCTCGTGTCCAGGTGGATAAGGACACGGTTTGTGGTGCTCAAGTAGAACACGCTTTGTGCGCTGGCCGATAAAAGCAGGGAGGCTGTAGGTTAGTGTATGAGGTTTTAGGGTTTTCGTGGAGAAGGTATTTAGAGGTGCCATGAAGCGCTTTGTAGCCAAGAAATTGATGAAGAAATAATAGAACATATTTGTTCTAGAAAAATTTCTTCGACGACTTGGTTCCTCTCTTTTTTCGTGCTCTGTTTTGTCTTCGGTATGTACTCGTTCGGGCAGTGGTCGAATGGCTGGGGATTTTAGGCCGTCTGAGATCAAGCCGAGTGATTGGAATGAACGGACGGAAGGAGATCACATCTATGTGTGTCATTGTCGTGCCGAGCAATCGGAACGAGTGGATGATTGATCCGAGCGGTCATAAGCGAGCAGTCGTAAGCAAGCGGTCGTAAGCGAGCATTCGTAAGGAGCGGTCATAAGCGGCGTTGAGCGAGCGGTCGTAACGAGTGGTCGTAACGGCGATCGGGCGGACAGAGGCTCGTCGAGCATGTACGAGCAAGCGATCTGGTCGTAATTTTCATCCGTAATTCAGATTGCTTTTCTTTGTTTCTCTACATTGTGTTGATTTCGGTGGTAAAAGTGGAGATAATCATTCACCCCTCTAATTGTGTCATACGATCCTACAAAGTCCTTATAAAACAAATGGTAAGAGTTATATCTTCAAGGCAAATACAAAACAAAATACTACTTTTCTAGAGAAAAGTTTACTTTTGAACAAAAGGAGTAGCATTCCATCACACCAAAAGCTTACATAAATAAATAAATTTGGCATTCCTATTCACGCATTTCAGTACGGAATTTGATGGTTCAGCATAAATGGTTGCGGTAGATTGAATTTCGGTTCATATGGCCGTGTTAGCACACCCGCTGGTCCACAATCATGAAAGTAATTCAACATAAAACTCATTGATGTAGTAAATTCTGTCCCTGAATCGGGGGAATTGGGCCCCGCAAGGTAGGCTCTAACCGAGGCGAGAAAATACACAGATATAGCTCGTATTTTCATTGACCGAGTATTATTGGTACTATTCAGCCAGATAGCCTATCCATATTTCAAAATTGAGATGCCCCACGCCACGCCCACCACTCTCCGCACGGCCCACTCACTCGCTCGCCCACGCCCGCATCGCGCCGCCACTCAGCGCCCGGCTTCTCGCGTCGTGTGCTCACCGCCGCCGTAACCCTAGTCCAACAGCAAGCAGCCATGAAGGCGGCCGGGCGGCGAAGGCGACACCGCACCGCAACAGCTCGTCGCCAGCCGCCGCCTCGCCGCCTCCGCCTCATCTCAGATCCTGGCCCGCCCGCCCGGCCAGCACCACCGCGCCACCCGCCCACCTCGGCGGTGGCGCCTCGGCTCGTCCTGGCCTGCGCCGCCCACCTCCCGCCAGGCAGCCAGCGAAGCCAAGTGGAACCTATGAGGCAAGTCTCTGAACTCCCGTTTCAGCCAGCCGCCGCGTTGTTTTGTTTGGGGTCGGATGAAAATTCTCTGTGCCCTGCAGATCCTGCGTAGATGCAGGCGATCAAGGAGGAATTGCACATGGCCACGGTGCCGTCGTGCAGGCTGGTTTGCTGGGATGAAGAGCAAAGGCGTGTGCTCGAGTTTTGCAAGGCGTGCGTTGAGATTGAGAGGGTAGGTAGCCTGTATGTGTGCAGGTGCCCAGGTACAGGAAAGAGGCGGTGTTAAATGTTCTTGCGTATAATCTTATAGATAGTGGTAGTGGAAGTAACCTTCAGAACAAAGAGCACGTCTTCTTATCTACTTGCACTTGATTTAGCACTAAGGGGTTTGTTAGGATCCGGAACTATTCTAGGAATACTAGGATAGGGAATCAAAGGAAGCGCTTTCGGTGTGAGTTGTTAGTTCTCACGACATAATCATATCAGATTTTGATGCCAGTCTAGAAGTAGGAAGCTATTTGTGTAGTATAGAAATGGTTGGAGACTAGAATTGTATCAAAGTTAGGATTGTTAGCTTGATACATGTTTCAATGTGTTCCGGATCCGTGTGAAATCAGTCTGTTAGTGAATTAGAAGGATGTGTCATTCATATTTGTAGGAGTATATCTTGAAGTAGTTTTTGAAGTTATATGTCAAGTAGTAGTTTACCCGCAAACTAATTTGCCGTCTGTAATTCTTGATTCATGTCAAGCTATAAAAGTATATAATAGCTTATTTCTTCTTGTATGTTGTATGTTGTTGTTGGTTTCAGAATGGTTATTGATGTCTTACCTTAAATTATTCTTTGTCGGAGTTATTAGTGAATACAAAATGAAGCGGACCAAGACTTGTATTTATAAATGTAAACAACTATCTCGCACTAGTGGTAAGTTAGCTTCTTATAATTGTAAAATTCTTGTTCTTGTATTTATTCATACACTGCTTGATTTACACTCATATGTTTGTTTGTAGGTTTTGGTTCATGTCCAACTATCAATGAAGAAATGGTGGGATAGGATATAAAGCAAATCTTTGTTATTTAGGTAATTAAATTGTATCTTTACTATGCTACATTGTTTATGTTTTATCATGTTTTCCTTATTATGTTTTATGTTTTAGCGTTGAACTCAAGTTTCATATCAATGATGTATTTATAATGTATTTTTGTCATACCATGGTGTGGGTATAGATTGGCGTTAGTTTTATGTGGCCGGGCAGCGTCGAGTTCACCTGATGTCGCACCAAACACCACAGGGTAAGCCATGGGGTGACCAGGAACAAGGCAATGAGGTAAAGGGGAGACGAGTAATAGAGAAGCCAAACCTGGGGACAAATCTGTGAAGCCAGTGTGGCTAGCGATGGCAGGTTGTCCTTTAGAGCGCGCACGGCGTGGTCTGCACTCAGCAACCACGTGGCCTAGTGAGCAACGTTAGCCTGCATCCACGCCGACCGCAAGAGTCAAAACGGCAACGCAGGAGGCATGAGGACCGCCATGGGAGCTCGGAGCGGCACCGCAATGGCACGTCGATCCAAATCCTAAGATCCAGGTGAGAAGGGCCAATGTCTTAGAACAACTAAAGTAGAGATATACGACGAAAATATTGTAATAACTATACCCTTTAGCATTTGTAATAGACTTATACATCTCATCTTTCCACGGTGCAGTCCATAACTTTGGTCCACTAAACGTATTTCATTAAAAAATTCGAACGGTTCAGCATAAATGGTCCACAATCATGAAAGTAATTCTACTCAAAACTCATTGTGAGGTAAGTTCTCTGTCCCCTGAATGTGGCTGGTATGACATAGATAGAACAGTGATCTCACGAATCATGGTGAATCTCTTTAGAGAAGACCAGAGAGCCAAGACAATGGCAGTAAGTCTAACCAATGATATACCAGCTTTAGTCATTTGGCTTGGCCAAGTTGTTTTCCCTTTCCTAATTAAAACGAGAATGAATCATATTCTTTGCTTGTCTGTGGAGTAAAGAGGCATACAGTACAGTTAAAGAGGATAGTATGCACGGTTGTCAAAGATTAATTGATTCGTAAAGAAGTGGGAAATTAATGGACAAGACAAGATGATATATCTGTTTCCTTTGAAAGTGACAAAGTAAAGCTTCGCAGCTGTGGTCCATGAGCAGCTGTGGTCCACCACATACAGACATCTATGTTCCAGTGCTTCTGAATCTGTTGCAGACTGCAGTGGTCCAACGACTGCCGTGGATGTTGTGAATGCTGTTATAGCAAGTGTTGATGCTGCCGTGGCAAGTACTGCTTTGCCTTTGTCTCGCATTGTTAATGATATGGGGACGACACTGCAAAAGTACACCAGCCTCAACCCAAGCACACATGGCTGCATGACAATATCACTATTACGAAAAGGTCATCACGTATGGTTTAAAACATCATCATGGCAGCTTTCATGAGCTGTTGAGTTTATGGGCCGAATAACATCGTCATCACGCGGTTTTCGAACCATTTGTGATGAGCCACAATATAAACAGTTCGTATTAAGAATTGTCTTTGAAGGAGACTATCACAAGTGGCTCAAATCAAAAATTATCAATGATACTTGCACATTACAGACGGTTTTAGTTACCAACCGCTTGTACTTGGCAGTATCACATACGATTGATAGTTAGAACCGTCGTAATGGATGAGTATCACGATTTACGCTTTTGGTTCAAACTGTCTTGATAGTCCTTCATGCATCGCTTATACCATAAAATCGTCGTGATAGTTCATTCTGCACCTAAATTTTTTTCGCTTTTCGGCTAGCCTTAGGAAATGTTATCTATGCCTCTTAAAACAAGCAAATATAGTAGCAAACACAACATCATATTCTATTTCCATTAAGATTAGAATCCACCATTAAAGCATCACAAGATAACGAATAGGTTACCATCTAACACAGTAAGAATATGTCAAGAATACATCTCCTATCCTATGAACCCAACTCTTAAACATGGCAAGAACATAGGAGAAGCAGAGATCCTAAAAGGTAGTAGAAGCTGAACCGCGCCGATGAGGCCTCTATGTTTCAGGCCCTCTCGCCCCGATGCAAAGACGCGAGTTGGATATCCTTGACGCTCGCCATTGTAGGCGCCGACTTGAGCACCGCCTTGGTAGCCAACGCTACCGCGATTCCTTGCGCCTGTGGATTTGCATGCCGCTCTACTGTAAGGACCATCGGGCCGGGTCGAGGAGGACAGTAAGAAGGTTGGAGAGATTTTGACCGCAATAGGTAGGGGATTGGTTTGGGTGAGTATTTATAGGGAGGGGAGAGGCTGGAGTGGAAACATTTTTGGCGAGGGAACGGCGAGGTAGAGCTATGTTCCGTGAGGTGGGGGTTGGTGGGTTTCTATTGGCTGGGATTAGGTTGGGGAGGATCTATGGGCCTAGTGGTCGGGACATAATTATCATAGATGGTTTGAACCACAAATTGTCCGTTAAAACATAATTATCATGGACGGTTTGAACCAGAAACCATCTGTGACACATAATTATCATAGACGGTTTGAACCACAAACCGTCTGTGATACAAAATTATATAGATGTAATGTAAATAGCTAGTCTTAAAAGATAAAATAGCAAAATTCTATATAGCATATATATGCTCGTTTGAAAGGTTTTGATGACATCTACAACTTTTAGTTAAATGAACCCCAAATTCAAGAAAAGATCGAAAATTTTGGCAAAAACAAAAACTAAAACTTGCAACACAAATTTAAGGCTAACGTTTTTTGGATCGGGCTCATTGTTAGCTTTCTAACGAGCACAAGAATATCGAAACGGATATCGTATACAAAAGTTACGCCTCTTTCATCGAATGTGTCTCGAACGGAATCCTACTGGCTCCAATTCAACGCGGTTCAAATTGAAACTGCTCTATCTTTCAATCTTGTGGGCTAAACTTGCTAAAATTTTTTAAATGTTTGTAGCTATATGGAGAAGGACTCCACCAATTTTCACTAGATTTAACATAAATTTGGCATACTTATGAATTTTTGGGAAGGTAGACACTTTTTGGGAAGTTTTACACGGCAAAATTGGAAAAACAGCCACATCGGATTTGGAATTTAGGAGATCCGACAATTCAAGCAAGGTAAAAGGAATTGGATTTTCAAATGGTTTTTAATTGCAAAGTCATATGTAGTTTTTAATCCAAACCGTTTGTGATAATTACAGACATTATAGACTATTTTTAATTTGAACTGTCTATGATAATTATATAGCATAGACGGTTCTAACTATCGTTAGTAATATAGATGGTCACGTTGTAAAATCGTCTGTGATAATTATAATATAGACGATTGCAGGAACCACCGTAATTAGGCATCTAGTATAGCATTTTTGTAGTAGTGTATCAAGATGGTTAGAGAGTATAAGGATGGCACGATTCTCTAGGATAATAGTAGACGTGCTGGTTAGAGAGTATAAGTACTGTAGAAGAACTGGTTGAGCCTTCGAATCATCATGATGCTACGCAAGATCCCAAGTGGAAGCAAGCCATGGATGCATAATTTGGAGCACTCACCCAAAACAAGACATGGATGTTAGTATCCCCACAAAAGAAGACAAATATGATAGATTGCAAATGGGTGTTTAAAACAAAGAGAAAGATTGATGGCAGCATTGATCGGTACAAGGCACGCTTGGTTGTGAAAGGTTCTAAACAAAATTATGAACTAGATTAGGAGGACACTTTCAATCCCGTTGTAAAACTAGCAACAATTCTGCTTGTCCTCCCCATTGCAGTCTCCCAAGGCTGGACATCACAACAACTAGATGTTCATACTGCCTTCCTGCATCATAGAGTCCTTGAAGAAGATGTTTATATGTGGTAGCCACCTGTGTATGAGGATAAGGTGTGTTCAAATTATCTATGTTGTTTTGATAAGGTATTATATGGGCTTAAACAATCTTCACGTGCATGGTATGCAAGGTTGAGCTCTAAACTTCAAGAATTGGGTTTTATTCCATCAAAGACAGACACACCATTGTTTACTTTCCATTGAGGAGTGACCGTGTATGCGTTCATATATGTTGATGATCGGTGATCAACCCATTGCTATGCAGTTTTATTTGGTTTGAACATAATTTCATAGAGCTCGAAGAATCAACAAATGGTGGCATATTCTAGTACTGACGCAGAGAATAAGTCCTTGGCAAATGCTACTACAGAGTTGGTTTTGATGCAGTCCTTGCTATAAGAACTGGAGTGTTCCAAGTCAGACCACCGAGTCTCTCATATAGAGCACCAAGGCCGCTACCGCGGATCTGTTACCAATGGGGTCGGAGGATTTCAAAGGCTATGAGAGACCATTTGAGAAGGTCTAGGATATTGTGTGATAAATCATTGCCAATTTTGTAGAATTGCATATTGAATTTTGCATCATTTGCAGTTTTCAGATGTTTTAGACCTAGAAGCCTAACCGATACAAGGCGGACAGACCAAGAACCGGTCGACTAACTGGGCTCATCGGGCCCGACCGCCCACCATCGCCGCCAAATCGGTTGGCCTCGTGGTCTGTCCGCCAAAGTGTAGTTTCGGCTGGAAATCTAATTTTGGAATTTGGTTATGGTTTGAATAGTTTGGACCTAGATCGGTGTATTTATGTTGGATGAATCATGCTTTGTCTAACGTGGGCTAAGTTGTGAAGAACTTGTATTTAAAAATGATTTATTTGTCTTTGGATATGTAGTGAAGCTTGAAATCAACTACGGTCAATGGCGAGAATCGAATATATGCTCATGGAGGAGCTGAGGCTCAAAATGAGCAAGAATGCCAGTAAGATGGTTGATCTCAAGTATAGCATAAGGAAGGGGGCAATGTAAAAAGAAAGGTTCCAACGACAAGTTGCACCAAGTGGCTTGGTTGGCCCAAGTGAGGCATGGTCCGATGGAACTAAAACGGGAGAGAATTGCTGACGTGTGGCAAGCCATTGATGCACCTATACGTGGCAAGTATAGCGATTGATTGTAAGAGAAGATGAAGATTAGGTCAAAGAAGGGTATTTTGCTAAGAAGGAAACCATGTAAATCAAAACCGTGGCGCTTGAGAGAGTTATTTAGGTCAAGAAGATGCTAAGAAGATCAAATGAATCAAAGACTAAAGACTCAATAGATTCATGCTCATATGCTTTGAAAAGTGTGCATGAGTTAGATATAGGCTAGTTGCTTCATCTATTTAATGGGTTATGAATGGAAGCTTGCAAGCCAAGCATTTTAGCCATCCAACCATTCCAACGTTGTGTTCGGGGTTAGAGTTAGAGAAGTGTGAGTAATAGGATGCTCTCTTGTCTTTCGTGGAGTGGTTGTAAAATATCTATCCTCAAGTAGCAATAGATTAACATTGTTCATCACTGATTATGTCTTCTTGTTTTGGTTGATTTGCTCTTATTTTTGTTGGTTTTAATCTCTTCTCTCCTTTTTCTTGATCTTGTGTGCTAAGGGCATATAAGTGATATAGATGACTCATGGAAATAAACTCCCATTCATTTATGCACTCTATGGTGGTTAGACTGATGAGGTGCTGAAATTTCCCTTTCTTGGGTTATGAGTTTGTTGTTTTGTTCTTGGCTTCAAATTCTGATCTTTATAGCTCTATGACTACTAGAGTTAAAATACACCATTCATACTCTCTCTCTCTGTTACTATAGCCGATCCTACACTACATCCCAATGGTGCTGGTCGGTGGCGAGGCAGACAGCGGAAGAGGGTCCTGGTGCTCGTCAAGATGCTGAGAGCAGTGCATGGTACACCATTGTTCATTGCTGGAGATGGCCGCGGGGTATGGGCAGCACAGAATTTTGAAGATCCCCTGTGACAGAGCGGTTCAAGCAGATACTCAACACAATGTTCAAAGCGAAGTCGTAGGCAGTGTATATATCAGGGAGTGGGGATCAGATGCTGTTAGCTTAGACCTTACACTATTGGTTTTTTTTCTTTATGTTCGTCATTTTCTTTGAACGCTTCTTGGTTCATCACTTAATTTGCATCAGATTTTACAATTTTTCGTCATATTGTTGCACTAAGTACTGTTTTTGCTTCATTGCCAAGAGGATGCATGTGCATCAAGCTGTGTGGTAAATAAAAGGTAGACTTATCGTAAGAGGGTGCCTATTGAGCATGTGCGCGCTCAATAACTACTGAGTGCTTCGCTACTCCGAACCACCGCCTACGCTCCGACAACTCTGCCGCCGCCGTCCTCGCCATAGCCCCGCCCCTGTAACTATCACTCAGCCAGCAAAGCCCTCAGCTAGTTTCTATAATGGCCATTCGACCAAGTTGGTATGGGGCTGTGGCTATTAAACAGTACTTTAAAAAATAAAATGTAGATGTGGTTAGGAAAAAAATTCAGACAAAATTTTGTGAAATTCACCGAATTTCGTCTCCTCCGAGAAAAGCCCATTTTGACCAAAATTCAGGTCATTTTAATATTTTCAAGATTTGATCGAGGTTTCAAGATTTTACCAAAATTTCACGAGATTTCTAAGATTTTGCCATTTTCATATAATCGTATTTCTAGAATTGAGCTGCATATTTGAATTTTTGGCCAAAATTTTCTGAAAACCGAAATTTGAATTTCGGATTTTTTTGGAGGGATTTGAAAGGTTTTCTAAATCGAAATTGTGTTCCCTGGATGTGATAGTACAAAAAAAAGTCGGTATCAAGTGCAACTGTTGCAGTCTCTTTGACCTCGCCGGGCTCTTCCCTTATGGCGTTCGACATTTGCTTAGTCAACAAAAAAGTAGAGGTTGCACGCAGTATCACAGTTAAGAGAACTCGTTAGACTGGGACCAAATTTAGCTACATTGTCAAAAGTAAAAAATGCTATATGCCTTATGCAGTTTATTTTCAAGTGTCTAGGAATATTTCTACCATGGTCACCCCAATCTTGCTAGTTTTATGTATGTATTTCTTTCCTCATTATTCTCTCTTATGCACAAAGGAAAAATGGAGATGAACATTCTGAAGAATTCATCGTCTAACTAAGCATATATGTCATATCAAAACTAACTAGAAGCTTCTCTAGAAGCCTCCATGTTAATCTTATGAGGTAAAAAGCTTGAAATTACCATATTAATTGAAGAAAAATAAAAATTGATAGAAACTCCCACATTAATCATGACAAATAAGAAGCATCCTGATCGTCCAATCTTATTATTTGCTAGTGCAATCTACGGCATCGATTCAATTGATGTACACATGCATGTTATCCTGATCGTCCATGAGTTGGCGAAGCTCCACATTATACTTGAAGGTACACTGAGCACCAGCAAGTGTCTCGGTCTTGGTAAGATATCGATCGAACCACGTAGCTTGTAATTACTCCACAACTTCGCATGCAGTGAAATGACATGTCGTGCTCTTGTGAAGCGTTGATTGTTGAATCTTCCTGTGGGTCATTCCATAGAACAAGGGAGAAAGATATACTCCGCGCCTCGGGAAACAAGGAGCACCCGGTCGCACGAGAGGCCTTGGGCTTTACGCCCATGGAAACATGGTTTCAAGATGACCAAATGTATCGGCGTCGAAGAGAAACAAAGCCGAGCATGACGCATGGCTTCGAGAAGAGCTCAAGGCTACTCTAAGAGAGGAGATAATGGGTGATCCGGCCGATAAAATCGAGATGAGGTGCGAAATGACGGAAAATCAGCAGCGCCCCGCTCCTATGCTAGCTAGCCCGCACAACCATCCGAGTAGTTGCGCGTCCAATCCGACGCAAACCGAGGCCGATTTTCGTGGACGATATCCTGGTAATAATTATTATCTCGAATGCTTGCTCCATTGATAGGCCTATTCGATGAGCTAATTCAGATCGTTATGTAGGAGCCACGGCGCGTGCTCCAAGTGAGATATGCCTCCGTTCCCTTGTACGCCGCTAGCTGCATATCACCGTATCGGGGCCGGTGCACGGTCAAGCTTTTAGCGCCAGCTTCGCAAAAGTTCATGTGGATGGTGTGCATGTTAATTTTGAGGTCGCCCCGCCACCGAAGCCGCCCAACCACGAGATCGTGGCTCCGTGGCGTGCCATTGGAACATTCATCCAAAGGGCCTAAAAGCGACATCTCCCCGGAGGCTTCTTCACCGGTGGCGTGATCGATCTACGCACCGGTGCCATCTCCACCGCAAGACTTGTCTCCACCACCGCTATCGCACCGGTGCTATCTCCACAGTGCTCTTCTCGCCAGAGCAACTTGCCCCATTGCTACCTTTAAAGTCGATCACCGTAAAGTCGACCCACGCCAAGGCAGCAGGGCGGCAAGGGCAAAGCACGAAGACCAATGATGATATTGGCCCGCATCGCCATTGGCCCGTAAATTCGTGCTTGGCGAGCCGTTGCTCGAGAAAAAGGGCCTCCAACACCTACCAATTAGTTGCCAGCAATTGCACAAGTGGTACATGGAGCAGTCCAATAAGCCGAGGGCTAACGGAGATCGTATCTTTGTCAAATTCGCTGGAGCATTTCCATCACGATTTTCAAGACGGTGTCTTCGTGGTCGCCGAGGACTTATTCGATCTTTTCACGCCAACGCCTCGACGCCTCACTCATTCGATGCCGGACGCCGTAAGTGTGCACAATCACGCCTCCGCTCATGTCATACCGATAAATGCCATATATAATTTGTTGCTTTCGTGTGTGTATATGTAGACACGGCGGACTAAAGCTAGAACATCCCAGTCATCATCGGTTGGTTTCTTGGACCCACACATGGTCGCCAAGTATACCATCGACGAGGATATGTCCGTCGTCGAGAGGTACATTGCATCGTGGTCGGGCTCAACACAATAAGGATTATATACTTATGCCCTACAATCAAAACTTTCATTGGATTTTAATAGTCATTGTACCAAAATGGAACAAGGTATATTACCTTGATTCCTTAAGTAAGAATAAAATGGACTTCACGCTTGTCGCCCAAGTAATCGATAGGTAAGTTTATTTTCTCCATACATACCTATATTGTACTCTTTCTTTCATTCCGATTGACTAAGGTTAACTTTTTGAATCACGAGGGCGCTCGCGATGTACGTTGAAATGGGGTGTCTCAAGCAAGGGCCAAAGGCCCGAGACATACTGAGATTTTAAGGTATTCGCTATTACACATTAATTAATCCTATGCAGCAGTTCAGTATTAATGCCTCTTGAATTATTGCTCATTCTATTTTTGCAAGGTGCCACCAGCCACACGGCAACACATGTGGATTCTATGTTTGCCACCATATGGACCTACTCCTCGATTCCTCGAGGATCACCAATTCCAAGGTTTATCAATCTTTCCATATTTACTTCATACTTATCACGTTACATATATACGTACATTCATATCCCTATCCACAGAGTACGTACATCCCGTCAACCGCATTGGAACAAATTGATATTTCACGTAATTCGAGGAGAGTTGGCGTACTTTTGGTGGCTCAAGTCATAAAGTCGAAGGACAGTTCACATGCACCATGAATTTTATTGCATTGTAATGCGAGTGTAATGGATATTTTATTTCAATTCAATTGATTCATTTGAAGTGGATACTTTATGTTTGTGAATGAAATGTGATGTGTATTGGATGTTTATGGATGCCTTATATACTTGTTCATCTCGCTTGTTTCAGAGGGCATGGCTAGCATTTCCTGAGGCTAGCCAATAAATAGGAATAGATTTAGGGGTAGAAGGAATATCACATACGGTTTTTAACTAAAAACGTTTATGATATCGATAATCCCACGGTTTTAATTAAAACCGTCAGCGATTATCATGTACCACGACGGTTTTTAATTAAAACCGTCGTGATATCGATAATCTCGCACGGTTTTAGTTAAAACCGCTCGGGATTATCGATATCACGCACGATTTACTTAACAACCGTGCGTGATTATCACCATATCACGACGGTTTTAACTAAAACCGCTCGTGATTTGAGCTATCACGACGGTTGAAAAACCGCCCGTGATGACCTCAGACATCATCGACCATAAATTGAGCATTTGCCCGCAAAACCGCTCGTGATGATGTTTTCGAACCGCCTGCGTGATGACCTTTCCGTAGTAGTGACTAGCTAGCGCCCCGGTAGCGCATACCTCATACCATTAACGATGGCCATTTGGAGGAGGAAGGAGCGCCACCGACCGAGCTTGCTATGTCCGTTCCGTCGGAAAAGGCGCGGAGGATCCCAAAGGTTACGTCCGGTGGTGCGGTCGGCGACGAGGAAGGAGACGAGGAGAGGTCCCGTGCACGCCGAAATGCTCGAGGAGCCACACGCTCGCTTTGCCGGAGATGGTCAGCGCAACAATTTGGGTATGGACAGCGGCAGGCCCGCCTGGGGCGGCGGGCGGCCGCCAGGCCCCAAAACCGAGGGGCCCCATAGGCCATACATCGATATATATAACATTGTATATGCATGCGTATAGTAATACTAATACTATCCGGATCCGCCGACGCCTCGACGGCTCGACTTCTCATCTTCGAAAATCGATTCGATCTTCGTGATTTCGCCCAGGCGCCGACGCCCGACTTCTCATCACGCCGACCGCCGCTGCCGAGGCGCCGAGCCGCCGAGCCGAGGTTGGCTCGCCCGCAGCCGCCGCCGCCGCCGCCCGCCTGCCGGCCCAGACGCCCGCCGCTCTCCGGCCTCCGCGCCGCCTTGCAGCAGCGGCAGCCACCGCCGCCACGCACGCCGCACGTGAATACGTTATACACTTATACGTGATCCGTTGAGAGCCTCCGACTAGCCTGAGAGGCTGAGATCCGGCTGATCCGCTCATCCGCACAAGGCCTGAATACGTTATACACTTTAACACTTATACGTCATCCGCTTTGCATTGCATATTTGCATTATTTGCATGGCCTGATGCGATGGCCTGCATGCTGGCATGCTGCATGAATCATGTCATCATGAATGATTATACTGTAGACTGTAGTTTGCAATCTTGCATATTAGGAATTTTTAATCAATAATTATTGCTTTGTTAATTGTTATTTGTAGTTACTAATTATACTATTGTTCATTAAATTTTCAGTACCATGTCATCTAGAAAATATGCATCCGGCAGTGAAAAAAGAAAAACGAGGAAACAAATAGATGAGTTGATTGAATCACAGAGGGGATCCATTGACAAATTTTTTAAAAGTAATACGAGCAGTTCAAGAAATCCTGATGAATTGACGATAGTTGCTGTGGAGGAAGATGCTAATGTGAATCTAGAAGATGAGGGCTCTCTGAAGACCATGTCAACATCAACACGTATGATAACAATGTGAGTGATCATGAGCACATATTTAATTCATCGCTACGTAATCGCTAGTTTTGAT
>JAYGGG010000052.1:0-91988 GCA_036346245.1 Bonia amplexicaulis
CAATGCCTTCCGTGGTGTTCAAGCGGGTAATGGCGGCGACGATGGTGTCCAATCTCGCCGAGATCGGTGAGTGAAGCGTTTTGTTTGTCGAGCGACTTGTAGGTGGCCGCGACTAACACACTCGTTGAAATCGAGGTGTCCGTCCTCTTCGTTTCTGCCATGGTTAGGGAAATCGGGGCAAACAAAGGATGATCCTATGAACTACAAAGGAAGGAAGTGAAACCCAAAGGAAGTGGCTTACCAAGCTCTTACAAGTGTGCGTCTGAAAGCGGCGGATGGTACAACCGGTGGTGGTTCGTGATACCTTGTCGGCGTGGGTACGATTGCAAGGTCAAAAGCGTGCTATCCGTAAGTAGATATATGGAGTTTGGAAGGCCAAATATGTCGGTGGAACACAAATCAATAACAGATAGTAATGCTGAATAAATGTCCAAAGTATGGTCCTAGTTGTGGCCTAAATGTGTCCTATATCAAGTATGAGATGATGAACAAGGAGTCACGAATGAATATGAAAGCAACGATAAAGAACAAAGATGGCGAACCGAGAAGCTCAATTCAGCATAAGCACAAAACAAATAAATTGTTGGCACCTAAAGCGTACTCTGTTTTCTTTTTTTTTCTTCTTTTTTTTTTTGTTTGCGGCTATGGATAGCACTCTCTCCTCTCTACTATAGCCGAAATTTTTCTTTTTTGTATTTTTTATATTTTTTCACAGAGCGAGCACGAAATAGGAACCACACAAAGTTGCAACTCAATCGGATGTAAAGGTGGCCTGAAATTAATGAATGTGCTGCAAATTCGGTGATTCGGTTTGGAGCGAGTACTACACTTTCCGGGCGAATTTGGAAAATAAATTCGTCGAACCCGACAAAGTCCGTATGCAAAAGTTATGGCCGTTTCAAGATGGACCTCCAAGTTATGGTTCTTTGTGGGGTCAAAACGAAGATCGGGTGGAGGGAATTGTGGAACTGTGGTGGAAGCTCGGGAAAGGTGGGGATGATGCGGTGTGATCACGAGACGTGATGGATGACGAAACAGAGGGTTAACAGAGGGTGGGATATGGGTGGGAAAACAAAAACAGAGGGTGGAGGAAACGCGGCGTGACGGCTAGGGTTTGAAGGGTGGTAGCGGGTGGAAAACAACTCGAACAAAACACGATCTAAACCAAAGAACACAACTCGACTAAGGACACAAACTCAACACTACGGACTCTAGAATCAACTTGTGCAAAGGCTAAACGAGATCTAGGACAGGAAACAACCTATGACTACAATTTTTTTTTGTAGGGCTTTTCTTGGACTCTAGGACTAAAACCGAAAATAACAAAGGAGGGGTAACTCGAACACGGAGGAACACCAAGCTCGATTACCACTTGATGGGAACGGGTCCCGATCTTCCAACAGTTTGGATAAATTCGATTTGGTGGAGTCGCGACACAAATCGATCCGGCTTCCGAACAACACGTCCGAACCCCGCAATCGCAGCACCACGTCTCCTCGGGTTATCAACCGTGCGCTGCCGGTTGACCTTGCCAAGAAGGCTAATCCTCGCCTGCGAATCGAAGAACACAAGCAAGAACAAGGAAGAACACAACCAAATTGCAGATATATTGATGAAGCACTCGAAAATTGGGGTTTCACAAACCGATGACGGCGAAACTGTTCAAAGACAGAATTAATCTAAGCAAAACCCAACCCTAATGGTGGGGTGGCGGCTGTATATAAAGGAGTAAGGGCGTGCAAAACCCCTGGACGCGTCCTTAATGGACTCCAACACGATACAAAGCCGAACGGCCCAAAAGACGGTGTCACAGCACCCTGACAGATTCTGGACGTCCACTTGTTTCGACGATTCCGTTGACTCAGAAGGAATTTTGATATGAGACCAGAGCCATTGGAAAGCTTATCTTCTCAGCTTTCCATACATATGTGGAACGTCCAAAACGGAGTCGGATGCGATCTGGGCGTCCGTTTTAGTGCGGCCTGGTCCTGGACTCGAATTGGATTCGAAGTGGGCTTGAGTTGGACATCCAACATGATTCGACCACCCTTGCTGGACTCGTGCGCCTCGTAGCCCTTCTCCAAGTACTTCTTGATCCTCTCCATGGTTCCTAATCATAATTAAATCATTAGGTAGTAATCGATTCTCAAATGAACAAAAAGAAGTACTTAGGAACGAGCTCACATGTAAATTCAATTGTCGGCGCGAGCTCTAGTGATTGGTCCTTGAATATCAAGTGGAGGTGTTGTGTATATCCGAAGAAGTGATGTCCTCATCACGGTGGGCTGGAGTGACGATCGGTTTGGGGAGAAGAAGAGGGGGAGGTGGCCGAGAGAAAAGGCCGGGTGGCGGGCGGTTCGGCGGCGGTTGCGTGAGGGAGCGGCGACCACGCGAGGAAGACGGAACCGATCGGTGGGGACCGCGAGAGAGAAAGAATGAGGAGGCGGCGACACCGATTCGGGCAAGGGATGCGGCGCAGATCGGCCCCACGCGGTGGCTCGAGGAGAGGGAAAGCGGATTCCACCGGGTGACGTGGGCGGTGGATCGGCCAGTCCACTTGGCGCCCGGAGAGAGAGAAAAGTGATTTTTCCAAAATAGTTTTAGATACCTTTTGAACTTAAATAAAATATTTCCAAGATGTTTTGAAGATATATTTTCATATAAAAAAAATTTCTTTTTAATTCTAAAAATTGATTTTAAAAACTAGAAAACTCAGAAAAATTCAAATAAGATCCAAATATTAAAATAATTAATTTGAATTTAAATTTTCAAGATTTGCAAATTTTGGGATGTTACAAACCTACCCCTTAGGATGAATCTCGCCCCGAGATTCGGATGGGCTCAGGAAAAAGTTAGGAAACTCGATCTCAAATCTTCTTGGCGCTCCCAAGTTGCTTGAGACTCGAATGATTACTCCACCGAACTTTCTGTAATTTGATGCTCTTGCTTCGGTTCGACGCTCGCTTCATCCAAAATTTTATTGGAAACTCGGATATGTTAGGTCCTCTTTCAAAGTCACTTCTTCTAAAGGCATTTGTTCTTACGGTACTCACGAGACATTTTTTAAGCGTGACACATGAAAGACGTCGTGCACATTCGACAACCGAGGTGGGAGATTTAGGTGGTAAGCAACTTCTCCCCTTTGGCTAGAAACAGGAATGGTCCAATAAATCTCGGAGCAAGTTTCCCAGTAACACTGAAACGACGCAGACCCTTGAGAGGTGAAACTTTCAAATACACATGATCTCCGTGTATAAATTCTAAAGCCCTTGACGATTGTCTGCGTAGCTTTACATCTTGTTTGTCTTGTCTTTAACTGTCTTGAACCGATCGAACTTGCTCTTCTCGCTTGCTTCAATACATCAGGTCCAAATACTTGTCCTTCTCTGTTTCTTTCCAATACAATGGTGTTACGCATTTTACGTCTGATGGTTCAAGCGGAGACATTTGTAAGCTTGATTGATAGTTGTTGTTATAAGAGAATTTCGCATATGGCAAATTTTGATCGATTAGCTTTATTTGCTAAAACACAAGCCCTCAGCATGTCTTCCAATATTTGATTTACTCTTTCCGTTTGTCCATCGATGCATGGATGATATCAGTCTTGAAATTCAAGTTTGTCCCCAAGAGCTCATGCGACCTCCGCCAGAATCTTGATGTGAATTGTGTTCCTCGATCGACACGATTTTCTTTGGGACTCCATGTAAACAAACTATTCTTGACATGTATAACTCTGCGAGTTTATCTCCGAGTAAGTGGTCTTCACGGTATAAAGTGTGCAACTTTTGTTAGTCGGTCCACAATAACCCAAATTGAGTCATATCGACTTGGTTCTTGGCAATCTGTTATGAAGTCCATACCAATTTCTTCCCATTTCCATTCGGTATTTGTAAAGGTTGTAGAAGTCCAAAGGTCTCGATGTTCGACTTTGACTCATTGGCACACATCACACAAGGCTACATATTCAACAATTTCCTTTTCATACTTGACCACCAGTATCTTTCTTTGAGATCTTGATACATTTTCGTGCTTCCGGGGTGAATTGAGTATCCAGACTCGTGAGCTTCCTTCAGGATTAGTTCTTTTATTTCTTTCCTTTCGGCACAAGAATTCTTTTCCAAACCAAAGGATACCTTCTTCATCTTCTCGAAAAATTTGGTGCTTTACCCTTTTCATATTCTCTTTGATTTCTTTGACATAACTATCTTCTCTTTGGGCTTCCTTTATCGGTTTTCCAAAATTGGTTGAATCTCCAAAGTAGCTAGGAATCCTTCCTCCACTACTTTTAAGTTGAGCATTGAAATTCTTCATGAAGTGCGGTGATCGTCCTTGATCATCGAGTATTGCAATAGCTTTTTACGCTCAAGGCGTCGCTACTACATTAGCCTTTCCTGGATGGTAATGAATTCCCACATCATAATCCTTTATTAACTCCAACCATCTTCTCTGTCTCAGATTAAGGTCAGGTTGAGTGAAAATATACTTCAAACTCTTGTGATCCGTATAAATTTCTAGCAGTTCTTGATTAAATAATGCCTCCAGTTTTTAGAGCATACTGTGACTAGCTCTAAATCATGGGTTGGGTAGTTACGCTCATGCGGGCGCAATTGCCTTGAAGCATAAGCTACCACTCTTCCTTCTTGCATCGTAACACGCCTAGACCTTGTCCGGATGCATCGTGAGAATACTTCAAAATCCTTCCGATATCGGAAGAGTCAATCGTGCGAAGTTAACCTCTTCTTGACTCTTGGGGCTGTCTTCACATGATTTACTCCATTCAAACTTCTTTTCTTTCTTTAGTAATTGGGTGAGTGGTGCAGCTAGCTTGGAGAATCCTTCTATGAAGCGGCGGTAATAACCGGCTAATCCCGAAAACTTCGATCTCGATTCTTGACTTGGGTTGTGTCGATTAAGTACATCCGTCACCTTCTCGGGATCTCTGACACTCCTCATACGAAATCACATGACCCAAGAAATCTACTTTCTTTAACCGAATTCACACTTCTTGAACTTGGCATACAGGTGGTGTTCTCGAGTTTTTCAATACTATCCTCGGTGTTGGGCATGTTCTTCTTCATTCGGAATATATCGAATGTCATCAATGAACACTACGACAAACTTATCCAAATATTCCATAAACACTTTATTCATCGATTCATAAAATATGCGGGAGCATTGGTCAAACCAAAGGACATTCTTGTATACTCGTATAATCCATAACGAGTAGCAAATCTTTGTTTTGGTATATCCTCGGTCGATCTTCATTTGATGATATCCTGATCGAAGATCAATCTTGGAAAAGACACATGATCCTTTTAACTGATCAAATAAGTCATCTATCCTGGGTAGAGGGTACTTGTTCTTGATTGTTGCATCATTCAATGCTCGTAATCCACACACATCGTGAGACCGCCATCCTTTTCTTCACTAGAATCTTGGTGCTCCCCATGGTGAAGAACTTGGTCCGACAAATCCTTTTTCTTGTAGTTCTTGATCGCTTCTTGACTTACGCTAGATCATTGGCGGACATCCGGTAGGGTCTCTTGAAATTGGGGTATTCGGGTGCAGTTAATAACAAATTCGACTTCTCTATCTGGTGGCAATCCCGGTAAATCTTCAGGAAATACATCTGGGTATTCTTTTACTATAGGGACTTTTTCCACAGTTATTCCCTTCAAGCTATTCAACTCACATCCATTCCTTGAGGATAAACTCGGCTTGCACTCTATTTGGATTCCTTCAGAGTTGGTAAGAGTAATAGCACGGTTGGCACAATCTATCTGCCCTTTATACTTGGTTAACCAATCCATTCCAAGTATCACATCTAGACTATTGGAGTCTATTATAATAAGATCCGCTAGGAACTTAACTCCATTTATATCTACGGTTGCTCTAGGGCAGACCGTGTTAGTCCTCATTTCCCTTCCCGGTGATTGGACTAGCATACTATTCCTTAACAATTGAGCATTCAAATTGTTTCTTTCAGCAAATCCTTTGGAAATAAATGAATGCGAAGCTCCAGAATCAAATAATACTGAGGCAGGTACTGAGTTGACAAGGAACTTACCCAGAACTACCTCCGGTGCTTCTGGTCGCTTGCAGTAACATGGTTGACATGTCCCCTGTTTAACACTTGTGGAGTCCTTGTTGCTTGCGGTGTTCCACGGACTTGTCCTGCTGGTGGGGCTCTCGCTGGAGTAGTCCCTGTGTTGAAGCGGACGGAGAGACCTTCTTTGGCGTTTGCGGACGATTGTTGGCGTAATGCCCCATGTTCTTGCAGTTGAAGCACTGAATTCCTGCTGTTGCAGTCTTGTTTTGTTGTGCTTGACCTCCGTTGATTGGTCGTGGAGCCTGTGGTATTGGGCGAGGTCCACTGGTTGGTATCCTCGGCACACTTGGCATAGAAGGCCTGAAAATGTGTGGCTGATTTGGACGGTGGCGAGTGTTATTGGCACCCTGTTGTGCCTGAAATTTCCTCTTTCGGACTTCGTGTAACTGGCGTTGGGCATCTTCTTGGATGATAGCTTTGTTCACCATGTGCTGGAAAGTTGGGTAATCATTAGACACTAATCGCACCTTGAGATTGGGATCGATCCTTGCATGAATCTCCAAATTTTCTTCGCATCGGTTGCAACATCCTCTGAAGCATATCCGCCGTTTGGTAAATTTGTTCAGATACTCAGTCACGCTGAGGTTTCCTTGCTGCAACTTATAGAATTCCATCCTTTTCATTTCCATGATTCCAGTAGGAATATGTGCGATATGGAATGCTTCTTCAAACTCACCAAGTGATATCT
This sequence comes from Bonia amplexicaulis, assembly GCA_036346245.1. Taxonomy (NCBI): domain Eukaryota; kingdom Viridiplantae; phylum Streptophyta; class Magnoliopsida; order Poales; family Poaceae; genus Bonia; species Bonia amplexicaulis. The sequence goes on from JAYGGG010000052.1 coordinate 6,798, forward strand.
TGTGCATTCGGTGAGCGAGACAATAGTTTTCCCACCAATTAGCGCAATTCCTTTCGGTGGTGAGACATACAACACTTTTTCATTTCCATTGCATTGTGCCAAATTCAGCTTCCTTTCAACATCCTTGATCCAGTCGTCAGCTTCCATCGGGTCTACTGATCCACTGAAAGTTGGGGGACGAGTTCTCATAAACTCCCCCAGCTTGGATTGCGGTGCTTGATTGGGTGCTGCGGAATTTGCTGGACTTGGTTTTGGGCTAAGGCTTGGAGCAACTGCGGCTGCATGGCCATCATCATGCTCCAGTTAGGAGCTTGAAGCTGGCGGGGTGGAATTGGATTCTTGCCTTCCGGGTGAGCATTAACATTCGGGTCAGCACAGACCTTTGTTCCTTGTGTTCACCATCTTCGTGGTAGCGGGGTTAGCAAAGGAAAGAGGAAGTAGCATAGGTAAGAGATTAGGGAGACTAAACCACATCCCAAACCAACACACAAGGAAAAACAGGACAACAAATTGAAAGAAAACTTGTTTTGAATTCAAATTAAATTTTAAAGGAAAAGGTGTACCATTGTGCACAAGTGCTTAGTACAGTCCACCCACACTAGAATTAAATACAAATCGTTCTAAGGAATTAAACATTAAATTGGGTACTCTTGTCTCGTAACTACTTGTCCTCCTCGAAGACAAGCTCCTCCGGATCCTCCTCTAGGATACCCACGTGACGCAGACTTACAACCACACTCGGGCGGTTGCAAGAAGCAGGGAGTGGAGATGATCACTCTTCTTTGGAGGCAATAGACCGAGAGCGAGGCAGGAGCGAGAGAGGCTGCGTCTCTTGCTAGAGTCTCCGATGTCGATGTCGGGCAAAGGACTAGGACGCCGCACACTCTTGCGCCGTGAGTAAGGTACGGGTCTGTGCGACAGTCGGAGCTTGGTTGTTGGGGACGACAGTGATGCCGTGAAGATGGCGTGTAGTCGGTGGAGGCTGGCTGTCAGCTCGGGGTCGCCCGGCTCAAACTCTGTTTGCTTGGCTCGGATAAGTTGAGCACGGAGAGTGTCGGAATCTTGGTAGCTGAAGTGAGAAGCATCCGTCGTCCAATCTCCTCAAAGCGCCGGGCGTGGTGGTGCCATCGCTGAGTGAGTGAACCGATGTGAAAGGCGGGGATCGCCCACGGCGATCTCGAAGGGCTGCGGATGACTCGTCCCGCACAAGTGGATGAAAAGAAGCAGAAGGCGCTATGCTGCAGAATCCCAGTAAACGACACGTACCGGTTATGGCTCGACGAGCAGCATCTGAGTGGCGTCCGAACGATCATCCGAGGATGATCAATGGGGTATCTATGGGTTGAATTCCCTTCCGTGCATACAGGAATACCTCCATTGTCCAAGAATCTCGATCCAATATCCGGACTTTCCGCCCTCGAAGATAGGCGGTGAGCGGAACTTCAGTCTTGCATTAGTTGGCTAAGAAGCTCAACAAATGCACCCTCGATCTCGACATGGGAGATGTAGTCCCACGAATCTGCGGAGATAGAGCCAGCCATCTACAAATTTTGAAAAGATAGAGAAGTTTAGTAAACAATTTTGGGTAAGTGATTATAAATAGAATAGAGATAAAGAAGTATAGAAATATTTTCTAAAATATATATTTTAATAAATATAGGTCCTTAAGGCTTTTGCCATTCTAAATTAGGTCACGTCCCACGGTCAACATTGGCTCGATACCATCTCAGCCGGGACCGGATTACCAAATCCGGACCCTCGTATATTCAAACACTAGTCCCGGATCAAAGCTAGTGCACACGGTTTAAGCGATGATGATTACATTGCCAAAGACGAATATTACAATAATATAAAAGTCTTGACCAAAGGTCTTACAACACAAACGAGGTTTCTAGACCTCACAAATAAACATAAACACAAATACAGCGGAAGCAAATAAAACTTGATAAAGACCCATCAATACGCCACGAGCAATTGGTCGGGGGCGCGACCTAAACGTCTGAAATCCTTCATCAAATCCAACCGCAGAGTAGTGAAGCCTCCTTCTTGAACTTCATACTCTCTCGAGATATATATTTTAGGTGTAGCATGTGAGTACATAAAGTACTCCATAAGTCTTGGGAAAATGCAATAGATGCAAGGTTTAACAAAGAGGGCTATATGGCTCTTTTGCACAAAGCGACATTTAATTTCCAATACCAAAACTATTTTTGAAAGCGACAGTTTAACTGAAGTATTCACTTTAACTAAAATTCTTAAGCATTTTTAATCGTAAAGATTCTACCACCAAGTTTGATACTACGGGTTCCAACCACCCACACTGGTTCCAGCCACCAGGACAAATTCCCCGAGAGTTCCATCCACTCTCGGGTTCCCAAAAACTTTGTTTTAAACCAAAAATAAAGATCTACCATGTGAAAGCATTCCTTGCTCGCCCTTGACCGTGGGCACGGCTATTCGAATAGTTTTACACTCTGCAGAGGTTGTACACTTTACCCACAAGAGACAAGTTATCTTAATAGTCGACATGCTTCCTTAGGCATGAGACCCAGATAATTCATCACAAAGCCTTTACCTTACTTTAGTCTAGCTAGACACCACCACGAGGTTTCACCGCTGAAGGGTTAACCACCCAGACAGAAGCCCCCTCTTGCGCCGTATGAGTACAGTAACCCTGTCCCTCACTGTGAATAACCAGTAACCCTGGTATCCACTTTCCACTGGTGGTACCTAAACTAGCCTATCATAAGTTAATCAGCTAGGTCGTACCCATATAGACATGTGGTTGTACGGTAGTGCTCAGACTGGACAAACACAAGAGTCGGTCCTTAATTGACTAGGGCGGATCATACACTTTTCAAGATCTCGTGCTAACCGCACCAATCCAAACCAACCATCCGCCCCAGTCTAAACAATTTTCACAATTCTGTTTTATTTCACAAGAACCGTGGCAACACCAATTGCCACTCACATCTGAACAAAAGAATAGATCACTGAAATGTAATTACCATTCCAAGGTTACTAAAGTTATAAAGCATGTCTAAGCATCTTACTACCGATACAACAATTATCAAAGAATTTGTAATAATCTCAATAATGAGACAAAGGAAATCCTAGGGTGTCAAAGGTACATGGTTGTCAAAGTCAAATGAGGGCATAACAATTCTTCGGTTTAACTATTTCTTCTACAACAGAAACTATCATTTTATGTAACATAGCAATGCATTAAATTTAAAATAATTGAAAAACATTTCACAAACATAGGTTCAAAGATGATCAAAGGAGACTTGCCTTCGTGGGTGAATTCTTGATTCTCTTGTTGCGGTTCTGCGAACTCTTCGACCAGATCGGATTCTACGCGCAAAACGAGAACACAAAGGACAAATAAATACACATAAAAGTACAAAATTTATAATAATATTACTGGAATGAAGTTTATAAATTTAGATGAATTTAGGAGGAAGTTTCAATGGAATCGGAGTTCAAACGAGGGAGAAAGGGTATTTGAAATTTGAAACTTAAATTTCAAAATATCAAATAAATTTCAAAAATTTGAAAGGATGGCAGAAATGTAAAGATTGGAATTTTGATGAATTTAGAAATTTGAGCGGACTCAATCGGAGTTAGGATGAAAAGTTATGGCCTCGGGAAGATTTAAATCAAAGGAAAAAGAAAAACTACGAGTTTGCCCTCGAGAATACGACCACGTTAGGCGTGCGACCACGGCAAAGTTACGACCATGTAGTCTTTTACGACCACGATAACAGTTACGACCACGTAGTCTTTTACGACCACGGCAAAAGTTACGACCACGTAGTCTTTTACGACCACGGCAAAGTTACGACCACGTGGTCTTTACGACCACGGCAAAGTTACGACCACGTGGTCTTTACGACCACGGCAAAGTTACGACCACATAGTCTTTACGACCACGGCAAAGTTACGACCACGTGGTCTTTTACGACCACGGCAAAGTTACGACCACGTGGTCTTTACGACCACGGCAAAGTTACGACCACGTGGTCTTTTACGACCACGGCAAAGTTACGATCACGTGGTCTTTACGACCACCGTGGAGCTTTCGACCACGATGAGCGGCTTACAACTACGAGTTACGGGAGATCCTACGGCTCCAGGAGTTTACGACAACGGGAGGCGATCGACCACGGAGGAGCAGTCGGGCACGGGCTCGCCGGCGGTCGGCGGTGGAGCTCGGGGTCGGCGGCGATCGGCGACAAACGATTTCAAAATAAAGGAATGCGGGAAATGTTGGTGCACAGGAGTTACGAGAACGGTGAGGAGGCGGTTGGCGATGGCGGCGGCGGAGGCGATCGGGTTCCAGTGCGGCGGCCTTCCGGCGAGGGAGGTCGTCGAGGGTCGGCGAGGTTCATGGAGGCGAAGCCGAGGAGTTGACGGTGAGACACGAGGATGACCGGGCGGCAAATCTCGCGGAGTTGGAGGCAGCGGAGGCGGTGGAGTGGCCGGAGAGAGAGGAAGTAGAGGGAGAGGTGGAGGGAGCACGGGGCTCGGGGGTTTAAAAGGGGTGAGGAGAGGAGAGCCGGTGGCGATTTGTCGCCAGAGTGGGGAGGTGGTCGGCGGTTTCTGGCGGTTTTGGGGAACCGTGTGGAGAAGGAGAGGGCGGTGGGCGCGGGTGACGATCGGTTTGGGGAGAAGAAGAGGTGGCCGAGAGAAAAGGCCGGGTGGCGGGCGGGTTGCGGCGGTTGCGTGAGGGAGCGGCGACCACGCGAGGAAGGAATCGATCGGTGGGGACCCTGCGCAGAGAGAGAAAGAATGAGGAGGCGTGACACCGATTTGGGCAAGGGATGCGGCGCAGATCTGGCCGTCCACGCGGTGGCCTGAGGAGAGGGGAAAGCGGGATTCCACCGGGTGACGTGGGCGGTGGATCGACCGTCCACTTGGCGCCCGGAGAGAGAGAGAAAAGTGATTTTTCCGAAAATAGTTTTTAGATACCTTTTGAACTTAAATAAAATATTTCCAAGATGTTTTGAAGATATATTTTCATATAAAAAAAATTTCTTTTTAATTCTAAAAATTGATTTTAAAAACTAGAAAACTCAGAAAAATTCAAATAAGATCCAAATATTAAAATAATTAATTTGAATTTAAATTTTCAAGATTTGCAAATTTTGGGATGTTACAAAAGTTAAACTATTTGGCCACTTTCTTTTTAGAACTTTACCTTTACTTTTTGTTGAATCGTAAACTTTCCGGATGCTCAATAACCTTTATTTTGGAGTGAAGCGTAACCTGAATATGGAGCAGCAGGTCTAACATACACATTATTTTATGGCAGAATGTGAAGTCCACATTAGTCATAATGAAGCTATGTAAATTTTACACAAAGTTTTTGGAGTATAAATCATCTACAAGTCATGCCAACAATATGGGATAAAAATACAACAATTATTCATACATGGTAATAATACAAAGGAAGATATGAGAGACAGAGATAGAAGCGTCGTTAGTAGAGACGAGAGCAGGACCCTCATGAAAATAAGAATTGACCAAGCGTAAGTTCCATTCGAGCCCCATATCTCAATACAGGTATATCAGACAGAGTTTATTATTCAATTATCCTTCAGTTCTTGTTTGAATTGTTAGAAATTAATCCTGTGCATGTATCTTTAATTTGGCTCATTTGTTTCCATGCATATAGTGCTAGTAATCGCATCGGTTTCCATGCATGTAGTGCTAGTAACTCCATCAGTTTTCATGCATGTAGTGTTGCTTGGTATACTTGTAACGGCATGCACTATAACCACATCCGTTACTAGGAGTTAGAAAGTCTTGTTTTGCATTATAAAAGGAAGAGAAAATGCTGCAATTTGTGAGTGGTACGCAACACCAAAACATTCGTGTTCCATCCTGTGTATGCACTCCATTTGAAGCGTGAGCTAGAGATTTGAGAGATTAGCAAGGGCGGCTGACAATTGGTATCAGAGCAAAATATCGGCCCCGCCTTTGCCGTAGGCCACTCCCATACACCGCAACGACACGGCCGTGGACGCTCGCCATCCCCACCGACGCGCCACCCGCATCGACGCAATGGCGGTCAGTGTGAACTCGTTGTCCAGCGGATCGTGAAGGAGAGTAGTGGCTCCATCTCCTACCCCACGCACACGCTCAAATTACTCCGATTGGCGGTGTTGATGCGAGTCAACTGCGAGCTCAAGGCACATGGGACACCGTCAACACCGGTGATGTGCCATACCAGGAAGACCGCCAGCCCTTTCGGCGATCCTGTGCGCGGTGCCTCCAAAAATGCTCCGGCCGCTCGCCGAGAAGGACAACGCCAAAGAAGCCTGGGACGCCCTCAAGGCGATGAGGGCTGGGGCGGATCAGTGCGTGAATCTAAGGCACAGAAGCTACGCCAAACATTTGAGTCCATGCGATTCAAAAATGGCGAGCACGTGGGGACTTCGGTCTCCGGCTCCAGTGTCGTTAGCGACCTTTGCCTCCTTGGGGAGGAGTTGTCGGAGGAGAAGGTGGTCCAAGTTAGTGCGTGTTGTTCCCCGCAGTATCGCCAAATCGCCTTGTCCATTGAAACCTTGGTTGACCTCAAGACTGTCCATCGAGGACCTCACCGCCGGCTCCACACTATCGAGGACCGTGGAGAGTCGGACGATGAGCAAGGAGACCAGGTTCTACTCATGGAGAAGGAATGGTTGTCGTACAACACCAAGGAGACCGGCATGTCCGCCTCTCGCTTCTTTGTGAGCAGCGGGAACACGTCGGCGCTCACGCCCGGTGCGGCCCGCATAGCCGCGGGCATGACGAAGGAGATGGGGAACCAAAGTTTGGGCCATCCCATGCCGCATGCCACGACATCTCCAAGGACAAATGCCGTTATTGCGGCAAACTCGACATGGGCCAAGGGCGCCGAAAGGCGGTGGGATCGTGAGAGGTTGGCTCGGCGAATCTTCTCCAAGCCAAACCAGAGCGGCCGAGGCGAAGATGAGCCCATGTTGTTAATGGCTCGGGTTTGTGATCTCTCTCCGCCATCAACATAGAACCAAGTGCCGAACTCGTTATAAGCGAGGAGCGCCTTGTCACTCTCTCGCGACGAGTGAACCGGTTGATCCGAATGGATCATGGACACCGGCGCATCAAATCATATGACGGGCGCACGAACGCATTCTCCAAACTCGACTCCGGTGCGGCGGCTCCGTCAAGTTCGGCGACGCCTCGTGAGTCCGCATCGAGGGGTGCGGCACTGTACTCTTCGCCTGCAAGAACGGGGATCACTACACACTCACCGGCGTCTACTACATCCCGCGCCTCTGCAGCAACAACGTTAGCCTCGGCGGTGGGCGAATCTCGTGCAAGACGGAGATTGAGAATGGCGTCCTCACTGCTGCGTGACCCCAACGCCGGTGTTGTGCCGGGTTCGGTGAGCACCGGACATCTCTATGTGCTCAACGTCGCCATTGCATGCCCATTTGCCTCGGCGAGGGGCAAAGAGGAGGCTGGACATGGCATGCGCGTTTCGCCACCTCAACTTCGATTCGCTTCGCATGCTCGCTCGGCGCGGGATGGCGCGAGGCCTACTAGAGCTTGAGCGCATAAATCAGGTTTGCGACGGCTGCTTGATCGGCAAGCAGAAGCGAACACCGTTCCCCGCCGCGGCGTTGTACCGCTGCGTCGGAGCGCCTTGATCTCATCCACGGCGATATATGCGGGCCCATCACGCCGGCAACCCATGGCGGCAAGAGGTACTTCCTATTGTTGATCGATGATCTAACACGCTACATGTGGCTCTTCTCTGGCGGTGAAAAGTGATGCTCCGCAACCATCAAGCACTTTAAGGCCGCGTCGAGGTTGAGACCGGCCGCAAGCTGCGTGTGCCATGCACGGACCAACGAGGGAATTCTCCTCCGTGGAGTTTGGTGCATCTTGCGCCAAGGAGAGTGTCGGTGACACCTCACGGCGCCATACTCCTCAGCGAGCGGCGTGGTCGAACGCTGCAACCGGACGGTTGTGGCCAGGGCATGCTACCGCATGATGAAGGCGAAGGACATGCCGGGGGAGTTCTGGGGCGAGGCAGTGTCCACTGCCGTCTTCATCTTGAACCGTTCGCCGACGAAGAGTGTTCGTAACAAGACCCCGTATGAGGCATGGCACGGTTGAATACCTACCGTGCATTACTTCAAGACGTTCGGGTGCATTGTTTACGTCAAGGACGTGAGACCGCATTTGAAGAAACTCGATGACCGAAGCAAGGCCATGGTGTTCCTCGGCTATGAACCGGGAGCCAAGGCATATCGCGCTTACGACCCAGTGTCCCGGCGTGTTTGTGTCACCCGCGACGCCGTGTTCGATGAAGCGGCGAAGTGGGATTGGGCGGCTTCAGGAGAGTCCTTTGCGGCCTCCTTGGGCGATTCATTTACTATCCACTACGAGGTGGTTTCCTCCTCATGCTATCCAAACATGGCGCCGGGAGGCCAGGCAGCAACACCGGAACAATTGGAGACGGCAGCTCCCAAAGACCCTGCTTCGCCACGCACTCTGGAACCCACCATCGTGTTCATATCGCCCCCAATTGCTGAACCCAACGTCGACGACGATCACGGGGCTCCACGGCGCTACAGAAGCATGGCCAACATCTTCGCCACTTCGAAGCCGGTGGAGCTCGACTCCAATGAGCTTCATTTAATCACCACTTAGGCGCATCAGGTTTCATGAACTGCGCAAGAAGGCGGGCATCGTCGAGGTCGTCACACGGCAGCAGGATTAGGGGGAGAATTGTTAGAAATTAATCCTGTGCATGTATCTTTAATTTTGCTCATTTGTTTCCATGCATATAGTGTTAGTAACTCCATCAGTTTCCATGCATATAGTGCTAGTAACTCCATCAGTTTTCATGCATGTAGTGTTGCTTGGTATACTTGTAACGGCATGCACTATAACCACATCCGTTACTAGGAGTTAGAAAGTCTTGTTTTGCATTATAAAAGGAAGAGAAAATGCTGCAATTTGTGAGTGGTACAGCACCAAAACATTTGTGTTCCATCCTATGTATGCACTCCATTTGAAGCGTGAGCTAGAGATTTGAGAGATTAGCAAGGGCGGCTGACATGAATATCCACCAAAAATATGCGCTTATTATTCAATTATCCTTTCCGTTGTCAGTTGATGGCGAATCTGGTTGCCAACTGCTACTCCTTTGCCTTTTTGAGACCCCCTGTTCTTCCCATTCAGCTAGCTGGCTTAATTCCGTTCACTACTGTTATTTGTTATTAATTTTAATTGGATACTAATCTCAGTTTAACTACGTTTTTTATCTGCAGGTAGATATTTTAGCATATTTATTTTCTAATGCTAATTAGATTTTGTGTCCTCATCAACTGCATATAAACTAGATTGCGAGTGTTCTTGCAGTTTTCGAAGCTTGTGCAGTCCTATTTCCATACCATATTTCAGAAATTCAGCTACCACTTGAAGTTGACATTCAAATATTGTGATTATCCATATAACTCACAAATTTTTTCAGCTAAGAGATGATCCATTGTTCACGTCTCCTGGTGGCAAATTAGGAGAAAACGGTATGGCATGCAAAGAATGGTTCTACGGATGCTGCAATCAAAATATTTCAGCGTGCTCCGAAAGCACTCCCTGATAGTAAAATATTCTCCAGTTCTGTTTATCAATTCAGTTAAAATATTCTACGCCATGTGTTACCAGCATATCATTTCTTGATCTGATTTCAACTCTTAAATTTTTCTACCTATTCTTTTCATAGATTCCGAAGTACTAAAGTATGCCTTTGCTGAACTGGAAGAGTCCAGAGGGCCAAGTCAGGTTCATTAGCTTCCTTTGTTTTTTTTTTCAAGAATTCATTAGCTCTCATACTGCTACAAGTTCTTAAGATGGTCATTATTTTTCTCAAAATACGCTTTCTGTTGCAGCCTGCTAAGACAATATATGAGTCTTTATAGCTAAAAATACGAGCGTGACTTCACTTGCACATATTCAGGTGAGTTACCATTACTTTTAATGTACTTAATTTTATTACTACATTGTGTGCAATAGCTTTAGCATTCTCGTAATAAGTTTTTTGGATGCTCGCAATGTATAGAACTTTGTTCTATTATCACCCTTTTCTTGACTTAAGGGTAAGAGGATCAAAGCAAAGTTAACTGCCAGTGGTCTGTGCAAAACTCTATTGAGGGCCATCAGTTCACATCTATTGATCATTTTTTTCAACATGCACAACTCTACCTTTGTGTTGCAATGTGTCCCTGATAGTTGCATGTGGATGCAGGTCTCTCAAAATAAATTGCACCTCAGCTCAGCCCCGAAGTTTTCTCTGCAGAAAGAGTAGTCTTCTAGGCGTGTCCAGAGTTGTAATCCTCCTGACAGCTGCTGGGCATTAACTTAAAAGGAGAAGCTAGGTATATGCATTTTATAAAATTCCTGCTATATATAGGCTGGATAAAGCAGGGAAAATTAGTTTCTCGTGTGCCCAGAAAACACTCGGGAAATTGTTAACCAACCGTCATGAAATAATAGGCGTGCCAAGCTAAAACAGGTACATATGTCAAACTTGCCAGAGATTGCATGTATGATATATGGAATAGACCAATAAGTCAGAGGAATAATGGCGATCGGGTATCACTGTCAAGTTTGTGCGGATCATTTTCAGCACAATATTCATGACTGTCTTCATGGTGACTTTCGGATTTATTCTTTCTCTTCACACTCAATACACTCGACGCCTCACTTATTCGATACTGGGCACTGTAAGAGTATACAATCACAGTCTACGTTCTTGTAATACCATAAATGTCATATATAACTCATTACTTTTGTGTATATATTTATATATAGGTACATGGTGACTAAAGCCAAAGTAACGAAATCACCGGTTGGTTTCTCGGTCCACGCTTGGTCTCCATGGATACCATCAACGAGGATGTATCATTCGTCGAGAATTACATCTCATGACAGTATTGGAGGCTTACTACAGTAAGGAATTCATACTTATGCCCTACAACTAGGGTTAAGTGATGCACTAGTGGCTACACTTGTTGATTTATATTTTATAAGCAACATGAGCTTAGGTTTAATGACCATGACATACCTGTGTACGTTCCACTGGATTCTAATTGTAATTATACCAAAATAGAACAGGATAATATACATTGATTCCCTAAAGAGGATCAAAATCGACTTCATAGTTGTCTGACAATTAATCGACAAATAAACACATTTTCTCCATAGATAACTCTATTGTAGTCTTTCCTTCCTAATGACTAAGGCTATCTTCTTATAATCACATAGGTTGTTCGCCACATACGTTACAAAGGTACAGAAATCCAAAGGGATGGACGCCTCGTGACACGATCTTGATTTCTTGGTATTCGCTTGTACATATTACTTCTGTATAACACTTCATAGCAATTCTATTTTTCAAGTGTCACTAGCAGTCGCTGGGCAATAACTGTGGATTCTATGTTTGCCACAACATGCTCCCACCTACTGTGGATTCTATGTCTTCAAAACATCGTAGGTGACATGGTCGGCATCGGACGGTTCGGAATCATCAGGAAACGAAGCCTAAAATGCTCCCACCTACTGATGCGCTCGTTCAAGTGTCTCCTAAAAACCCTCCGACTGAACAATAAAGTTGAATTAAGCCCATAGGCTCTCTTCCCTTGCTTCAGGGGTCTTGGCAAGGTTAACTCGGTCGCCCCCCGTCTTAACTAAGCACTCCAAGCAATAGCAAGCCTTCTAGAGACATGCAACTTGAGTTGGACATCCAACATGATTCGACCACCCTTGCTGGACTCGTGCGCCTCGTAGCCCTTCTCCAAGTACTTCTTGATCCTCTCCATGGTTCCTAATCATAATTAAATCATTAGGTAGTAATCGATTCTCAAATGAACAAAAGAAGTACTTAGGAGCGAGCTCACATGTAAATTCAATTGTCGGTAGCGAGCTCTAGTGATTGGTCCTTGAATATCAAGTGGAGGAGTGTTGTGTATATCCGAAGTGATGTCCTCATCACGTGGGCGTGACGATGGTTTGGGGAGAAGAAGAGGAGGTGGCGAGAAAAGGCGGGGTGGCGGGCGGTTCTTGGGGTTGCGTGAGGGCGGCGACCACGCGAGGAAGGCAGGCGATCGGTGGGGACCGCGAGAGAGAAAGAATGAGGCGTGCACCGATTCGGGCAAGGGATGCGGCGCGAGATCGTGGTCCTTGATGGCTGAGGAGAGAGGCGAGTTCCACCGGGTGGCGTGGGTGGATCGGCCAGTCACTTGGCGCAGGAGAGAGAAAAGTGATTTTTCGTAGTTTTAGATACCTTTTGAACTTAAATAAAATATTTCCAGATGTTTTGAAGATATATTTTCATATAAAAATTTCTTTTAATTCTAAAATTGATTTTAAAAACTAGAAAACTCGGAAAAATTCAAATAAGATCCAAATATTAAAATAATTAATTTGAATTTAAATTTTCAAGATTTGCAAATTTTGGGATGTTACAAACCTACCCCCTTAGGATGAATCTCGGCCAGAGATTCGGATGGGCCAGGAAAAGTTAGGAAACTACGATCTCAAATCTTCTTCGCTCCCAAGTTGCTTGAGACTCGAATGATTACTCCTTTGAACTTTGCAATTTGATGCTCTTGCTGTTCGATTACGCTTCATCAAAATTTTGATGGAAACTACGGATATGTTAGGTCCTCTTTCAAAGTCACTTCTTCTAAGGCATTTGTTCTTACGGTACTCGAGACATTTTTTAAGCGTGACACATGAAAGGCGTCGTGCACATTCGACAAGCGGGTGGGAGATTTAGGTGGTAACAACTTCTCCCCTTTTGGCTAGAACAGAATGGTCCAATAAATCTCGAACAAGTTTCCCAGTAACACTGAAGCAGCCTTGAACCCTTGAGAGGTGAAACTTTCAAATACACATGATCTCCGGTATAAATTCTAAAGCCCTTGACGATTGTGCGTAGCTTTACATCTTGTTTGTCTTTAATCTGTCTTGAACCATCGAACTTGCTCTTGCTTCAATACATCGGTCCAAATACTTGTCCTTCTCTGTTTCTTTCCAATACAATGGTGTTACGCATTTTACTGCATCGAGTGGTTCAAGCGGAGACATTTGTAAGCTTGATTGATATTTGTTGTTATAAGAGAATTCGCATATGGCAAATTTTGATCGATTAGCTTTATTTGCTAAAACACAAGCCCTGCATGTCTTCCAATATTTGATTTACTCTTTCCGTTTGTCCATCGATCATGGATGATATCTCTTGAAATTCAAGTTTGTCCCCAGAGCTCATGCGACCTCTGCGAGAATCTTGATGTGAATTGTGTCCTCGATCGACACACGATTTTCTTTGGGACTCCATGTAAACAAACTATTCTTGACATGTATAACTGCGAGTTTATCTCCGAGTAAGTGGTCTTCACGGGTATAAAGTGTGCAACTTTTGTTAGTCGGTCCACATAACCCAAATTGAGTCATATCGACTTGGTTCTTGGCAATCTGTTATGAAGTCCATACCAATTTCTTCCATTTCCATTCGGTATTTGTAAAGGTTGTAGAAGTCCGGCGGTCTCGATGTTGACTTTGACTATTGCACACATCACAAAGGCTACATATTCACAATTTCCTTTTCATACTTGACCACCGGTATCTTTCTTTGAGATCTTGATACATTTTCGTGCTTGGTGAATTGAGTATCGGACTTCGTGAGCTTCCTTCGAGGATTAGTTCTTTTATTTCTTTCCTTTCGAATTTTACAAGAATTCTTTCCAAACCAAAGGATACCTTCTTCATCTTCGAAAAATTTGGTGCTTTACCCTTTTCATATTCTCTTTGATTTCTTTGACATAACTATCTTCTCTTTGGGCTTCCTTTATCTGGTTTTCCAAATTGGTTGAATCTCCAAAGTAGCTAGGATCCTTCCTCCACTACTTTTAAGTTGAGCATTGAAATTCTTCATGAAGTGCGGTGTTGTCCTTGATCATCGGTATTGCAATAGCTTTTACGCTCAAGGCGTCGGCTACTACATTACCTTTCTGGATGGTAATGAATTCCCACATCATAATCCTTTATTAACTCCAACCATCTTCTGTCTCGATTAAAGGTCGGTTGGTGAAAATATACTTCAAACTCTTGTGATCAGTATAAATTTCTAGCAGTTCTTGATTAAATAATGCCTCCAGTTTTTAGAGCATACTGTGACTAGCTCTAAATCATGGGTTGGTAGTTACGCTCATGCGGGCAATTGCCTTGAAGCATAGCTACCACTCTTCCTTCTTGCATCGAACCCTAGACCTTGTGCGGATGCATCGTGAGAATACTTCAAAATCCTTCACGATATACGGAAGAGTCAATCTTGGTCTGATTAACCTCTTCTTGACTCTTGAAGCTGTCTTCACATGATTTACTCCATTCAAACTTCTTTCTTTCTTAATTGGGTGAGTGGTGCAGCTAGCTTGGAGAATCCTTCATGAAGCGGCGGTAATAACCGTAATCGAGAAAACCGATCTCGATTCTTGACTTGGGTTGTGTCGATTAAGTACATCATCACCTTCTCGGATCTCAGACACTCCTCATACAATCACATGACCCAAGAAATCTACTTTCTTTAGAATTCACACTTCTTGAACTTGGCATACATGGTGTTCTCGAGTTTCCAATACTATCCTCGGTGTTGGGCATGTTCTTCTTCATTAGGAATATATCGAATGTCATCAATGAACACTCGACAAACTTATCCAAATATTCCATAAACACTTTATTCATCGATTCATAAAATATGCGGGGAGCATTGGTCAAACCAAAGGACATTCTGATACTCGTATAATCCATAACGAGTAGCAAATCTTTGTTTTGGTATATCCTCCGGTCTGATCTTCATTTGATGATATCCTGATCGAAGATCAATCTTGGAAAAGACACATGATCCTTTTAACTGATCAAATAAGTCATCTATCCCGGGTAGAGGTACTTGTTCTTGATTGTTGCATCATTCAATGCTCGTAATCCACACACATCGTGAGCGCCATCCTTTTCTTCACTAGAATCTTGGTGCTCCCATGGTGAAGAACTTGGTGCGACAAATCCTTTTTCTTGTAGTTCTTGATCGCTTCTTGACTTCGCTAGATCATTGGCGACATCCGGTGGGTCTCTTGGAAGTGGGGTGTTCGGTGCAGTTAATAACAAATTCGACTTCTCTGTCGGTGGCAATCCCGGTAAATCTTCAGGAAATACATCTGGGTATTCTTTTACTATAGGGACTTTTTCCACAGTTATTCCCTTCAAGCTATTCAACTCACATCCATTCCTTGAGGATAAACTAAACACTCTATTTGGATTCCTTGAGTTGGTAAAAGTAATAGCAGTTGGCACAATCTATCGCCCTTTATACTTGGTTAACCAATCCATTCCAAGTATCACATCTAGACTATTGGAGTCTATTATAATAAGATCATTAGAACTTAACTCCATTTATATCTCACGGTTGCTCTAGGCGGAGCAGTGTTTATCCTCATTTCCCTTCCGATTGGACTAGCATACTATTCCTTAACAATTGAGCATTCAAATTGTTTCTTTGCAAATCCTTTGAAATAAATGATGATCTGACTCGAGTCAAATAATCTTGGAGGCGATGCGAGTTGACAAGGAACTTGAACTACCTCGGTGCTTCTGAGGCTTCATGGTAACATGGTTGACATGTCCCTGTTAACTGCTTGTGGAGTCCTTGTTGCTTGCGGTGTTCCACGGACTTGTCTGTTTGGTGGGGCTCTCGGAGTAGTCCCAGGTTGAAGCGGACGGGGAGACCTTCTTCAGGCGTTCTGAGACGATTGTTGGCGTAATGCCCCATGTTCTTCGATTGAAACCGAATTCCTACATTGCGATCTTGTTTTGTTGTGCTTGACCTCGTTGATTGGTCGTGGAGCCTGTGGTATTGGGCGAGGTCCTTTGGTTGGTATCCTCGGCACACTTGGCATAGAAAACTGTGTGTGGTGATTTGGACGGTGTGAGTGTTATTGGCACCTCTTTGTGCTGAAATTTCCTCTTCGGACTTAGTATGTGGCGTTGGGCATCTTCTTGGATGATAGCTTTGTTCACCATGTCTTTGAAAGTTGGGTAATCATTAGACACTAATCGCACCTTGAGATTGGGATCGATCCTTGCATGAATCTCCAAATTTTCATCGGTTGCAACATCCTCAAGCATATCTGGCCGATTGGGTAAATTGTTCAGATACTGATCCTGTGAGGTTTCCTTGCTGCAACTTATAAATTCCATCCTTTTCATTTCCATGATTCCGGTAGGAATATGCATATGGAATGCTTCTTCAAACTCATTAAGTGATATCTTGTGCATTCGGTGGCGACACAATAGTTTTCCCACCAATTAGTCGCAATTCCTTTCGGTGGTGAGCGGCATACAACACTTTTTCATTTCCATTGCATTGTGCCAAATTCAGCTTCCTTTCAACATCCTTGATCCGATCGTGGCTTCCATGGTCTCTTGATCCTTTGAAAGTTGGGGACGAGTTCTCATAAACTCCCCGGCTTGGATTGCGATGTTGATTGGGTGCTGCGAATTTCTGGACTTTTTGGGCTAAGGCTTGGAGCAACTGCGGTGCATGGCCATCATCATTCCAGTTAGGAGCTTGAGCTGGCGGGGTGGAATTGGATTCACCTTACAGTGAGCATTAACATATAAATTTATTCAAGCCTTGTTCCTTGTTCACCATCTTCGTGGTAGCGGGTTAGCAGGAAGGAAGTAGCATAGGTAAGAGATTAGGGAGACTAAACCACATCCCAAACCAACACACAAGGAAAAACACGGACAACAAATTGAAAAAACTTGTTTTGAATTCAAATTAAATTTTAAAGAAAAGGTGTACCACAGTGCACAAGTGCTTAGTACAGTCCACCCACACACTAAATTAAATACAAATCGTTCTAAGGAATTAAACATTAAATTGGGTACTCTTGTCTGCGTAACTACTTGTCCTCCTCGAAGACAAGCTCCTCCGGATCCTCCTCTAGGATACCCGTGTGTGACTTACAACCACACTCGGGCGGTTGCAAGCGGGAGTGGAGATGATCACCTACTGCTTGGAGGCAATAGACCGAGAGCGGGAGCAGGGAGAGAGCTGCGTCTCTTGCTAGAGTCTCCGATGTCGATGTCGGGCAAAGGACTAGGGCCGCACACTCTTGCGCCGTGAGTAGGTGCGGGGTCTGTGCGGCGAGGGGAGCTTGGTTGTTGGGGACGACATTGAATCTTGGTGAAGATGGCGTAGTCGGTGGAGGCTGGCATGCGGCTGGGGTGCCCGGCTCAAACTCTTTGCAGCTGGGATAAGTTGAGCACGGAGGTGTCGAATCTTTAGTGTTGAGTGAAGCATCCGAAGCTGTCAATCTCCAAAGCGGCGGCGTGGTGGCGCCATCGCTGGTGAGTGAACACGATGTGAGGCGGGGATGGTCGGCGATCTCGAAGAGGCTGCGGATGACTACATCCCTTAAGTGGATGAAAAAGCGATAAAGGCGACTGTGCGAGAATCACAGTAAACGACCACAGACCGGTTATGGCACGGCGCATCTGAGTGGCGTCCGAACGATCGATCCGAGGATGATCAATGGGTATCTATGGGGTTGAATTCCCTTCCGTGCATCAGAATACCTCCATTGTCCAAGAATCTCGATCCAATATCCGGACTTTCCGCCCTCGAAGATAGGTGAGCGGAACTTCAGTCTTGCATTAGTTGGCGAAGAAGCTCAACAAATGCACCTCGATCTCGCATGGGAGATGTAGTCCCGATCTGCGGAGATGAGCCCGACCATCTACAAATTTTGAAAAGATAGAAGTTTAGTAAACAATTTTGGGTAAGTGATTATAAATAGAATAGATAAAGAAGTATAGAAATATTTTCTAAAATATATTTTTAATAAATATAGGTCCTTAAGGCTTTTGCCATTCTAAATTAGTCACGTCCTACGTCAACATTGGCTCGATACCATCTCACCGGGACCGGTTACCAAATCCGGACCCTACATGTATTACACTAGTCCCGATCAAAGCTAGTGCACACGGTTTAAGCAGTGATGATTACATTGCCAAAACGAATATTACAATAATATAAAAGTCTTGACCAAGGTCTTACAACACAAGCGAGGTTTCTAGACCTCACAAATAAACATAAACACAAATCTGGTGAGCAAATAAAACTTGATAAAGACCCATCAATACATACGAGCAATTGGTAGGGAGCGCGACCTAAGCGATAAAATCCTTCATCAAATCCAACAGAGTAGTGAAGCCTCCTTCTTGAACTTCATACTCTCACGAGATATATATTTTAGGTGTAGCATGTGAGTACATAAAGTACTCCGCAAGTCTTGGGAAAATGCAATAGATGCAAGGTTTAACAAAGAGGGCTATATGGCTCTTTTGCACAAAGCGACATTTAATTTCCAATACCAAAACTATTTTTGAAAGCGACAGTTTAACTGAAGTATTCACTTTAACTAAAATTCTTAAGCATTTTTAATCGTAAAGATTCTACCACCAAGTTTGATACTACGGGTTCCAACCACCCTGCCGGTTCCGACCACGGGACAAATTCCCGAGAGTTCCATCCACTCTCGGGTTCCCAAACTTTGTTTAAACCAAAAATAAAGATCTACCATGTGAAAGCATTCCTTGCAGCCCTTGTGAGTGGGCGGCTATTCGAATAGTTTACACTCTGAGAGGTTGTACACTTTACCCACAGAGACAAGTTATCTTAATAGTCGACATGCTTCCTTAGGCATGAGACCCGGATAATTCATCACAAAGCCTTTACCTTACTTTAGTCTAGCTAGACACCACCGAGGTTTCACCTTGAAGGGTTAACCACCGACAGAAGCCCCTCTTGCGCCGTATGAGTCAGATAACCTGTCCTCATGTGAATAACCGGTAACACGTATCCACTTTCCTTGGTGGTACCTAAACTAGCCTATCATAAGTTAATCGACTAGGTCGTACCCATATAGACATGTGGTTTATGCGGTGGTGCTCGGTTGGACAAACACAAGAGTCGGTCCTTAATTGACTAGGCGGATCATACACTTTTCAAGATCTCGTGCTAACCGCACCAATCCAAACCAACCATCCGCGGTCTAAACAATTTTCACATTACATTTTTATTCACAAGAACCGTGGCAACACCAATTGCCACTCACATCGAACAAAAGAATAGATCACGAAATGTAATTACCATTCCAAGGTTACTAAAGTTATAAAGCATGTCTAAGCATCTTACTACCGATACAACAATTATCAAAGAATTTGTAATAATCTCAATAATGAGACAAAGGAAATCCTAGGTGTCAAAGGTACATGGTTGTCAAAGTCAAATGAGGGCATAACAATTCTTGGTTTAACTATTTCTTCTACATGAAACTATCATTTTATGTAACATAGCAATGCATTAAATTTAAAATAATTGAAAAACATTTCACAAACATAGGTTCAAAGATGATCAAAGGAGACTTGCCTTATGGGTGAATTCTTGATTCTCTTGTTGTGATTCTGCGAACTCTTGACGGATCGGATTCTCTGGCGCAAAGAGAACACAAAGGACAAATAAATACACATAAAGTACAAAATTTATAATAATATTACTGGAATGAAGTTTATAAATTTAGATGAATTTAGGAGGAAGTTTCAATGGAATCGGAGTTCAAGCGAGGGAGAAAGGGTATTTGAAATTTGAAACTTAAATTTCAAAATATCAAATAAATTTCAAAAATTTGAAAGGATGGCAGAAATGTAAAGATTGGAATTTTGATGAATTTAGAAATTTGAGCGGACTCAATCGGAGTTAGGATGAAAAGTTATGGCCTGGGAAGATTTAAATCAAGGAAAAAGAAAAACTACGAGTTTGCCCTCGGAGAATCGACCACGTTAGGCGTGCGACCACGGCAAAAGTTACGACCATGTAGTCTTTCGACGATGATTGCGACCACGTGTGTCTTTACGACCACGGCAAAGTTACGACCACGTAGTCTTTACGACCACGGCAGTTCGACCACGTGGTCTTTACGACCACGGCAAAGTTACGACCACGTGGTCTTTTCGACCGGCAAAGTTACGACCACATCTTTCGACCACGGCAAAGTTCGACCACGTGGTCTTTTCGACCGGCAAAAGTTACGACCACGTGGTCTTTTACGACCACGGCAAAAGTTACGACCACGTGGTCTTTTACGACCACGGCAAGAGTTACGATCACGTGGTCTTTCGACCGCATGGAGCTTTAGACCACATGAGCGGCTTACAACTACGATTCTGGAGATCCTACGGCTCCGGGAGTTTGACAACGAGAGGCGATCGACCCGGAGGAAGCGATCGAACGCAGGCTCGCCGGATCGGCGGTGGAGCTCGGGGTCGGCGGCGATCGGACCGGCGATTTCAAAATAAAGGAATGCGGGAATCTTGTTGGTACGGGAGTTACGAGAGAAAGGAGGCGGTTGGCGATAGCGGCGGGCGTCGGTTCCCGTGCGGCGCTTCCGGCGAGGGAGGTCGTGCGGTGCGAGGTTGTGAGCCGAAGCCGAGGAGTTGACGGTGGACACGAGATGACCGGGCGGCAAATCTCGCGGAGTTGGAGGCGGCGGAGCGATGGGTGGCGGAGAGAGAGGAAGTAGAGGGAGAGGTGGAGGGTCACGGGGCTCGGGGTTTAAAGGGGTGAGGAAGGGAGGCCGGTGGCGATTTGTCGCGAGTGGGGAGGTGGTGGCGGTTTCTGGCGGTTTTGGGGAACCGTGTGGAGAAGGAGAGGCGATGGGCGCGGGTGGCGATCGGTTGGGAGAAGAAGAGGTGGGTGAGGGAGAAAGGCGGGGTGGCGGGCGGTTGCGGCGGTTGCGTGAGGGGCGGCGACCACGAGGAAGAGCAGGCCGTCGGTGGGGACCCCTGGCGAGAGAGAAAGAATGAGGGAGGCGGTACACCGATTGGGCAAGGGATGCGGTCACGGCGTCACAGCGGTGGCACGAGGAGAGGGAAAGCGGGATTCCACCGGTGCGTGGGCGGTGGATCGGCCAGTCCACTTGGCGCCCGGAGAGAGAGAAAGTGATTTTTCGAAAATAGTTTTAGATACCTTTTGAACTTAAATAAAATATTTCCAAGATGTTTTGAAGATATATTTTCATATAAAAAATTTCTTTTAATTCTAAAATTGATTTTAAAACTAGAAAACTTCGAAAATTCAAATAAGATCCAAATATTAAAATAATTAATTTGAATTTAAATTTTCAAGATTTGCAAATTTTGGGATGTTACAAAAGTTAAACTATTTGGCCACTTTCTTTTTTAGAACTTTACCTTTACTTTTGTTGAATCAGAAACTTTCGGATGCTCAATAACCTTTATTTTGGGTGAAGCGTAAGTGAATATGGAGCAGGTCTAACATACATTATTTATGGCGAATGTGAAGTCCACATTAGTCATAATGAAGCTATGTAAATTTTACACAAAGTTTTTGGAGTATAAATCATCTACAAGTCATGCCAACAATATGGGATAAAAATACAACAATTATTCATACATGGTAATAATACAAAGGAAGATATGAGAGACAGAGATAGAAGCGTCGTTAGTAGAGGCGAGCGAGGACCCTCATGAAAATAAGAATTGATAAGTTCCATTCGAGCCCCATATCTCAATACAGGTATATCGAGCGAGTTTATTATTCAATTATCCTTGATTCTTGTTTGAATTGTTAGAAATTAATCCATGCATGTATCTTTAATTTGGCTCATTTGTTTCCATGCATATAGTGCTAGTAAGCGCATCGGTTTCCATGCATGTAGTGCTAGTAACTCCATCGGTTTTCATGCATGTAGTGTTGCTTGGTATACTTGTAACGGCATGCACTATAACATCCGTTACTAGGAGTTAGAAAGTCTTGTTTTGCATTATAAAAGGAAGAGAAAATGCTTGCTGGTAGTGATACGCAACACCAAAACATTCGTGTTCCATCACGTATGCACTCCATTTGAGCGTGAGCTAGAGATTTGAGAGATTAGCAAGGCGGTGACAATTGGTATCGAGCAAAATATCGGCCCGCGCCTTTGCCGGTAAACCTCCATACACCGCAACGGCGGTGGGCGCTCGCCATCCCCACCGGCCACCGCATCGACGCAATGGCGGTCGGTGTGAACTCGTTGTCCGGCGGATCGTGAAGAGAGTAGTGGCTCCATCTCCTACCCTCACGCTCAAATTACTCCGATTGGCGGTGTTGATGCGAGTCAACCGCAGCTCAAGGCACATGGGACACCGTCAACAGGTGATGTGCCATACCGGAAGACCGCCGAGGCCCTTCGGCGATCTGGCGGTGCCTCCAAAAATGCTCGGCCGCTCAGAGGACAACGCCAAAGCACAGGGCCCTCAAGGCGAGGAGGGAGGCGGATCAGTGCGTGAATCTAGGCCTGACTCGCGAAACATTTGAGTCCATGCGATTCAAAATGGCGAGCACGTGGGGACTTCGTCTCCGGCTCAGTCGTTAGCGACCTTTGCCTCCTGGGAGGAGTTGTCGGAGGAGAAGGTGGTCGCAAGTTAGTGCGTGTTGTTCCGCGGTATCGCCAAATCGCCTTGTCCATTGAAACCTTGGTTGACCTCGGCACTCTGTCCATCGAGGACCTCCGGGCCCCACTATCGAGGACCGTGGAGAGTCGGACGATGAGCAAGGAGACAGGTTCTACTCATGGAGAAGGAATGGTTGTCGTACAACACCAAGGAACCGGCATGTCGCCTCTCGTATTCTTTGTGAGCAGCGAACACGTCGGCGCTCACGCCCGGCATAAAGCATAGCCGGCATGAAGGAGATGGGGAACCAAAGTTTGGGCCATCCCATGCCGCATGCCACGACATCTCCAGGACAAATGCCGTTATTGCGGCAAACTCGCCAAGGCCAGGCGCGGCGGTGGGATCGTGAGAGGTTGGCTCGGCGAATCTTCTCCAAGCCAAACAGGCGGCGAGGCGAAGATGAGCCCATGTTGTTAATGCTCGGGTTTGATCTCTCTCCGCCATCAACATAGAACCGGTGAGCGCCGACTCGTTATAAGCGAGGAGCGCCTATCACTCTCGCGACGAGTGAACGGTTGATCGAGAATGGATCATGGACGCGCATCAAATCATATGGGCGCCGGGCATTCTCCAAACTCGACTCGGTGCGCGCTGTCAAGTTGGCGGCGCCTCGTGAGTCCGCATGTCGAGTGCTGACCTGTACTCTTCGCAAGAGCGGGGATCACTACACACTCACCGGCCTACATCCCGCGCTGCGGCAACAACGTTAGCCTCGGCGGTGGGCGAATCTCGCTGCAAGCGGAGATTGAGAATGGCGTCCTCACACCTGCGTGACCCCTAGCGCGGTTGTTGTCGGGTTCGTGAGCACCGGACATCTCTATGTGCTCAACGTCGCCATTGACCCATTTGCCTCGGCGAGGGGCAAGAGGAGGCTGGACATGGCATGTTCGGCCACCTCAACCGATTCGCCGCATGCTCGCTCGGCGGCGGGATGGCGCGAGGCCTACTAGAGCTTAGCGCGCCGTCAGGTTTCTGACGGCGCGCTGATCGGCAGCGAGCGAACACCGTTCCCCACCGGCGTTGCGTCGCGTCGGGCGCCTTGATCTCATCGGCGATATATGCGGGCCCATCACGGGCAACCCATGGCGGCAAGAGGTACTTCCTATTGTTGATCGATGATCTAACACGCTACATGTGGCTCTTTCTGGCTGGCGGTGAAAAGTGATGCTCCTGCAACCATCAAGCACTTTAAGGCCGGTCGAGGTTGAGACCGGCCGCAGTAATCGTGCCCGCGCGGACCAGAGGAATTCTCCTCCGTGGAGTTTGGTATCTTGCGCCAGGAGAGTGTCGTGACACCTCACGGCGCCATACTCCCCAATGACAGGCGTGGTCGAGCAGCCCAACGGACGGTTGTGGCCATGGTTGCATGATGAAGCGAAGGACATGCGGGGGGTTACGGCGGCGGTGTCCAGTCTTCATCTTGAACCGTTCGCGACGAAGAGTGTTCGTAACAAGACCCGTATGAGGCATGGCACGGTTGAATACCGTGCATTACTTCAAACGTTGGTGCATTGTTTACGTCAGGGCGTGAGACCGCATTTGAAGAAACTTCGATGACCGAAGCAAGGCCATGGTGTTCCTCGGCTATGAACGGAGCCAAGGCATATCGCGCTTCGACCGTGTCGGCGTGTTTGTGTCACCGCGGCGTGTTCGATGAAGCGGTGGGATTGGGCGGCTTCAGGAGAGTCCTGCGGCCTCCTTGGTTCATTTACTATCCACTACGGTGGTTTCCTCCTCTGTGCTATCGGCATAGTGGCGGGGAGGCGGCAACTGCACCGGAACAATTGAGCGGCGGCTCCCAAAGACCCTGCCACACTCGGAACCCACCATCGTGTTCATATCGCCCCAATTGCTGAACCCAACGTCGGCGGCGATCACGGGGCTCCACGGCGCTACGAAGCATGGCCAACATCTTCGCCACTTGGCCGGTGGAGCTCGACTCAATGAGCTTCATTTAATCACCACTTAGGCATCGGGTTTCATGAGCTGCGCAAGAAGGCGGCATCGTCGAGGCGTCACAGCGGCGGGATTAGGGGAGGTGTTAGAAATTAATCCTGTGCATGTATCTTTAATTTTGCTCATTTGTTTCCATGCATATAGTGTTAGTAACTCCATCGGTTCCATGCATATAGTGCTAGTAACTCCATCGGTTTTCATGCATGTAGTGTTGCTTGGTATACTTGTAACGGCATGCACTATAACCACATCCGTTACTAGGAGTTAGAAAGTCTTGTTTTGCATTATAAAGGAAGAGAAATGCTGCAATTTGTGAGTGGTACAGCACCAAAACATTTGTGTTCCATCCTATGTATGCACTCCATTTGAGCGTGAGCTAGAGATTTGAGAGATTAGCAAGGCGGTGACATGAATATCCACCAAAAATATGCGCTTATTATTCAATTATCCTTTCCGTTGTGGGTTGATGGCTGGTTGCCAGCTGCTACTCCTTTGCCTTTTGAGACCCCCTTTCTTCCCATTCAGCTAGTCTTAATTCCGTCACTACATTATTTGTTATTAATTTTAATTGGATACTAATCTCAGTTTAACTACGTTTTTATCTGCGGTAGATATTTTTAGCATATTTATTTTCTAATGCTAATTAGATTTTGTGTCCTCATCAACTGCATATAAACTAGATTGGGTTATTCTTGCAGTTTTCGAAGCACTTGTCAGTCCTATTTCCATACCATATTTCAGAAATTCAGCTACCACTTGAAGTTGACATTCAAATATTGTGATTATCCATATAACTCACAAATTTTTTCAGCTAAGAGATGATCCATTGTTCACGTCTCCTGGTGGCAAATTAGGAGAAAGCGGTATGGCATGCAAAGAATGGTTCTACGGATGCTGCAATCAAAATATTTCAGCGTGCTCGAAAGCACTCCCTGATAGTAAAATATTCTCCAAGTTCTGTTTATCAATTCAGTTAAAATATTCTACGCCATGTGTTACCAGCATATCATTTCTTGATCTGATTTCAACTCTTAAATTTTTCTACCTATTCTTTTCATAGATTCCGAAGTACTAAAGTATGCCTTTGCTGAACTGGAAGAGTCCAGAGGCCAAGTCAGGTTCATTAGCTTCCTTTGTTTTTTTCAAGAATTCATTAGCTCTCATACTGCTACAAGTTCTTAAGATGGTCATTATTTTCTCAAAATACGCTTTCTGTTGCAGCCTGCTAAGACAATATATGAGTCTTTATAGCTAAAAATACGAGCGTGACTTCACTTGCACATATTCAGGTGAGTTACCATTACTTTTAATGTACTTAATTTTATTACTACATTGTGTGCAATAGCTTTAGCATTCTCGTAATAAGTTTTTTGGATGCTCGCAATGTATAGAACTTTGTTCTATCACCCTTTTCTTGACTTAAGGGTAAGAGGATCAAAGCAAAGTTAACTGCCAGTGGTCTGTGCAAAACTCTATTGAGGGCCATCAGTTCACATCTATTGATCATTTTTTTTCAACATGCACAACTCTACCTTTGTGTTGCAATGTGTCCCTGATAGTTGCATGTGGATGCAGGTCTCTCAAAATAAATTGCACCTCAGCTCAGCCCCGAAGTTTTCTCTGCAGAAAGAGTAGTCTTCTAGGCGTGTCCAGAGTTGTAATCCTCCTGACAGCTGCTGGGCATTAACAAAAGGAGAAGCTAGGTATATGCATTTTATAAAATTCCTGCTATATATAGGCTGGATAAAGCAGGAAAATTAGTTTCTCGTGTGCCCAGAAAACACTGGGAAATTGTTAACCAACCGTCATGAAATAATAGGCGTGCCAAGCTAAAACAGGTACATATGTCAAACTTGCAGAGTTGCATGTATGATATATGGAATAGACCAATAAGTCGAGGAATAATGGCGATCGGGTATCCTTGTCAAGTTTGTGCGGATCATTTTCAGCACAATATTCATGACTGTCTTCATGGTGACTTTCGAGTTTATTCTTTCTCTTCACACTCAATACACTCGACGCCTCACTTATTCGATCTGGAGCGTAAGAGTATACAATCACGATCTCGTTCTTGTAATACCATAAATGTCATATATAACTCATTACTTTTGTGTATATATTTATATATAGGTACATGGTGACTAAAGCCAAATATGAAATCACCGGTTGGTTTCTCGGTCCGCTTGGTCTCCATGGATACCATCAACGAGGTAACGCCGGTGGTAACGTCGACCCAACCTAGAGTGACTCAAGAAAAGGTGTACATTCAATACATAGACATGCATGCCACCATGACGTGTGAGCGTGTCATATCTTAGCCGTAAGGGGGGCGTACATGACCAACCATCCCAAGCATCGTATCTCTTAATTCCTCGCATGCTTTAATCGCATTTGGCACGTTAATCTAGAAATAAAAACCTTACACTACTACGGAAAGATCATCACAGCGGTTCGAAAACATCATCACGAGCGGTTTTCAACCGTCAATTTATGGGTCGCGATGATATCGAAGTCATCACGACGGTTTTTAGATTCAAAATCACGACGGTTTTTAGTTAAAACCGTGCGTGATATGGTGATAATCACGAGCGGTTGTTAAGTAAAACCGTCGTGATATCGATAATCGAGCGGTTTTAACTAAAAAATCGCGAGATTATCGATATCACGACGGTTTTAGTTAAAACCGTCGTGGTACATGATAATCGCGACGGTTTTAATTAAAACCGTGCGGGATTATCGAATATCCGACGTTTTTAGTTAAAACCGTGCGTGATATTCCTTCTACCCTAAATCTATTCCTATTTATTGGCTAGCCTCGGAAATGCTAGCCATGCCCTCTCAAACAAGCGAGATGAACAAGTATATAAGGCATCCATAAACATCCAATACACATCACATTTCATTTACAAACATAAAGTATCCACTTCGCAAATGAATCAATTGAATTGAAATAAAATATCCATTACATTGCATTACAATGCAATAAAATTCATGGTGCAGTGGAACTGTCCTTCCGACTTTATGACTTGAGCCACCAAAAGTACGCCAACTCTCCTCGAATTCGTGAAATATCGGGTTTGTTCCAATGCGGTTGACGGGATGTACGCACTGTGGATAGGGATATCAATGTGCGTATATATGTAACGTGATAAGTATGAAGTAAATATGGAAAGATTGATAAACCTTGGAATTGGTGATCCTCGAGGAATCGAGGAGTAGGTCCATATGGTGGCAAACATAGAATCCACATGTGTTGCCCGTGGTTCTTGGTGGCACCGCAAAAATAGAATGAGCAATAATTCAAGAGGCATTGTCTGACTGCTGCATAGGATTAATTAATGTGTAATAGCGAATACCTTAAAATCTCGAGTATGTCTCGGGCCTTTGGCCCTTGCTTGAGACACCCCCATTTCAACGTACATCGCGAACGCCCTCGTGATTCAAAAAGTTAACCTTAGTCATTCGGAATGAAAGAAAGAGTACAATATAGGTATGTATGGAGAAAATAAACTTACCTATCGATTACTTGGCGACAATTGTGAAGTCCATTTTATTCTTACTTAAGGAATCAAGGTAATATACCTTGTTCCATTTTGGTACAATGACTATTAAAATCCAATGAAAGTTTTGATTGTAGGGCATAAGTATATAATCCTTATTGTGTTGAGCCCGCAGCCCTGATGCAATGTACCTCTCGACGACAGACATATCCTCGTCGATGGTATACTTGGCGACCATGTGTGGGTCCAAGAAACCAACCGATGATGACTGGGATGTTCTAGCTTTAGTCCGCACGTGTCTACATATACACACACACGAAAGCAATAAATTATATATGGCATTTATCCGTATGACATGAGCGGAGGCGTGATTGTGCACACTTACGTCCGAGATCGAATGAGTGAGGCGTCGAGGCGTTGGCGTGAAAAGATCGAATAAGTCCTCGGCGACCACGAAGACACCGTCTTGAAAATCGTGATAGAAATGCTCCAACGCGAATTTGACAAAGTGATACCGATCTCCGTTCGCCCTCGGCTTATTGGACATTCCATGTACCACTTGTGCAATTGCGGCAACTAATTGGTAGGTGTTGGAGGCCCTTTTTCTCGAGCAACGGCTCGCCAAGCACGAATTTACGGGCCAATGGCAGGTACGGGCCAATATCATCATTGGTCTTCTGTGCTTTGCCCTTGCTGCCCTTACTGCCTCGGCTGTGGGTCGACTTTAAAGGTAGCAGCGGGGCAAGTTGCTCTGGCGAGAAGAGCACCTGTGGAGATAGCACCGGTGCAGCTAGCGGTGGTGGAGACAAGTCTTGCAGTGGAGATGGCACCAGTGCCTGTAGATCTGATCCTGCCACCGGTGAAGAAGCCTCTAGGGAGATGTCGCTTTTAGGCCACTGGATGAATGTTCCAATGGCTCGCCCTGAAAGCCACGATCTCGTCGTTGGGCGGCTTGGTGGCGGGACGACCTCAAAATTAACATGCACACCATCCACATGAACTTTTGCGAAGCTGGCGCTAAAGCTTGACCGTGCACCCCGGCCCCGATACTGCATCGATATGCCCGGCCCAAGCGGCGTACAAGGAGCGGAGGCATATCTCACTTGAGCCTGCGCCGAGGCTCCTACATAACGATCTGAATTAGCTCATCGAATAGGCCTATCAATGGAGCAAGCATTCGAGAGATAATAATTATTACCGAGGATGTCGTCCACGTAAAATCGGCCTCGGTTTGCGTCGATTGGACGCAACTACTCGAGATGGTTGTGCGGGCTAGCTAGCATAGGAGCGGGGCGGCTGCTGATTTTCCATCCGTTTCGCACCTCATCTCGATTTTATCGGCGGATCACCCATTATCTCCTCTCTTAGAGTAGCCTTGAGCTCTTCTCGGCCGTCGTCACGCTCGGCTTTGTTTCTCTTCTGACGCCGATACATTTGGTCATCTTGGCTCATGTTTCCATGGAGCGTAAAGCCCAAGGCCTCTCGTGACGACCGGGTGCTCCTTGTTTCCCGGGCGCGAGAGTATATCTTTCTCCCTTGTTCCATGGAATGACCCCAGGAAGATTCAACAATCAACGCTTCTCGCAAGAGCACGACATGTCATTTCACTTGTGCGAAGTTGTGGAGTAATTACAAGCTACGTAGTTCGATCGATATCTTACCAAGACGAGACACTTGCTGGTCGCAGGGTGCGAGGGTTTCAAAGGAGACATCCCGATGTCGTTGTAGATGACCTTGCTCTAATCCAATTTCGAGCGCGGTCATCGGGATATTGGCAAATGGCGGGCGATGTCCACGTGGTGCTGTTCGTCCTCCCTCCTCCACTGCGGGATTTTACCCGCATACCCAGCTGTGCCAAGTCTGTGGGGGTGTGTGTTTTTTGCCTGGAGGGCCTTGTGCGCCGCACTTGTACTTTTGAACTCTTGGTTGTCTTCATCGCCTTGAACTCTTCCCATTGTGGTTCCGTGAATGGGTATTTTTGAAAGGGTGTTTCGTCCTTCTCCACGTAGTCCTTGACAAGCGTGCTCTTGAAGTTCTTCCATGCTTTGCATGCCCCTAGCAAGGCTTGTCGTTGCACGGCGTCTTGGTGTTCTTCTGGGATCTCCAACGATGCCAAAATTTCTGTCACCAGCTCACGTTTCCGAGTCGCAGGCACGCTCTTCCACGAATCGAATGTGATTTCAATTCGTTGTCGTGCAACTATTCCGATCGTTCTTCTCCATGCGCTTACTGCTTTGGGAGGAAAGAGAGGGACCCCAGATACATCGACTTGTGTGATGGTAAATCGGCCCTCAGGCTTCTTTGATAGCCCTCTTCCTTGGCGTCTTGATTTTGGAGCGGACGCCTCCGGCGATGATGTTGAAGAATGCGCGGATAACATGTTGCTCAATTTATGGGTCTATTAGATAAGCACATGAAAGTGTCATACCATAAGATAAGCACATACAACATGATGCTCAAACACATTGAGCGGATGGGTTCCGCAAAGGTTACAAAGGCTATAGCGGGTTGTAGCCTCAAATAGCCTCATTTAGCGGATTAGTAAAAGTATATGTAAAAAACATTAATAGCATACAAAAACATTCATAGCAGCAAATAGTATGCAAATAGTATACAAAAACATTAATAGCATACAAAAACATTCATAGCATACAAAAACATTCATAGCAGCAAATAGTATACAAAAACATTCATAACATACAAAAACATTCATAGCATACAAAAACATTCATAGCAGCAAATAGTATGCAAATAGTATACAAAAACATTAATAGCATACAAAAACATTCATAGCATACAAAAACATTCATAGTAGCAAATAGTATACAAAAACATTCATAACATACAAAAACATTCATAGCATACAAAAACATTCATAATATACAAAAACATTCATAGCATACAAAAACATTCATAGCATACAAAAACATTCATAGCATACAAAAACATTCATATGCACATACAAGCATATTTTAGCTCAACAACTTCAACAACATGCCCAATCATATGCAAATGCACGTACTCACAGGAGGCGGCGAGGGCTCGGGGAGGCGGCGGCGAAGGCTCGGGGAGGCGGGAGGCGAGGGCGAGGAGGCGGCGGCGGCGGGAGGCGGCGGCGAGGGGCGGGAGGCGGCGGGGCTCGGGAGGCGGCGGGCTCGGGAGGCGGTGGCGAGGGCTCGGGAGGTGGCGCCAGCGGGCCGAGGAGGAGGACAGCGATGGCAGCGAAAGGACGGCGGCGACGGGGTTCCCGGCGGCGACGGGTCGGAGGCACGGCGGCGGCGGCGGGGCGATGGGCTCGATCGGGATCCGCTAGAGCGACTAAACCTAGTGGGGTGCGCGTGGGGTTATATAAGGAGAGTATCACGGCGGTTATAAACTAATAACCATCGTAATATATATATCACGAGCGGTTTGTGGTGAGAACCGTCGTGATATGTCGCTCGGCAGTGGGGCCCACCGGTCGGTCTCGCAAAATAAAAGAAAGGCTCAACCTCGGCGCTGCGTGGCGGGGCTCGAACAGCAGCCGAGGAGGCGGGGAAGGAGTGGCGGCGGTAGCCAACCCGCCGCTCGGTTTATCTCAACCCTATAGGGTGCTTTTTCTCTTGAGTGGGGTGCGCGGTTCTCAATTGATAATGAGCGGTTCTCAATTGATAACCGTCGTGATATATTATCACGAGCGGTTATTAATTGAGAACCGCTCGGATATGTCGTTCGGCGGTGGGGCCCACCGGTCGGTCCCGAAAAAAAAAGAAAGGCTCAACCTCAGCGCTGCGTGGCGGGGCTCGACGCGCCGAGGGAGCCGGGAAGGAGTGTGGCGGCGGTAGCCAACCCGCCGCTCGGTTTATCTCAACCCTATAGGGTGCTTTTTTCTCTTGAGGGGATGCGCGGTTCTCAATTGATATGAGACGGTTCTCAATTGATAACCGTCGTGATATATTATCACGCACGGTTATTAATCGAGAACCGTCAGGATATGTCGTTCGGCGGTGGGGCCCACGGTCGGTCCCAAAAATAAAAGAAAGCTCAACCTCAGCGCTGCGTGAGCGGGGCCTCGAGCAGAGGGAGCGGGGGAAGGAGTGGCGGCGGTAGCCAACCCGCCGCTCGGTTTTATCTCAACCCTATAGGGTGATTTTTTCTCTTGAGGGGGGGTGCGCGGTTCTCAATTGATAACAGACGGTTCTCAATTGATAACCTTCTGTGATATATTATCACAGACGGTTATTAATTGAGAACCGTCTGTGATATGTCGTTCTGACAGGTGGGGCCCACCGGTCAGTCTCAAAAAAATAAAAGAAAGGCTCAACCTCGGCGCGCTGCGTGGCGGGGCTCGAACGCGCCGAGGGAGCGGGGAAGGAGTGGCGGCGGTAGCCAACCCGCCGCCGGTTTTATCTCACACTATAATGGTAAGTATACCCATTATCACGCAGGCGGTTACGAATTGTTAACCGTCAGTGATATATTATCACTGACGGTTATTAATTGAGAACCGTGCGTGATAACCATTATGAAGTTACCAACAAAGCATTTATATACATCACCTACCAGCATTCATATACATCCCCTACCAGCATTCATACACATTTTCTCAGATAAACATCAATTCACATATACATCACATAAATGCATTGTTATATACATAAATGCAAATTCACATATACATCACATACGTGAATTGTCATTTTCAACATTCACCTAAATATCACACATTTTGAACAATTGGGTGTATGACTCAATCCACTTGCTTAGTTCCTTTAAAATTAGCCCTTCATGATGATCGGTAAATGCGTAACTAGTTTCGTCACGTTGTTCATCATCGACCCTTATGCCATTTCAAAAGGAGATAACTCGTCAAATTGATTGTATTCTTCCTCATCCACTACATTCTCTACTCCGACAATTCTCCTTTTTCCATGCAAAACTACATGTCGTATCTTATTTTTGAATTGGTTACATAGAAAACTTGAACAACTTGATTGGCGAGTACGAATGGTTCGTCTTTGTACCGACACGTTGGAGGTCCACGGTAGTGACACCGCACTTGTCAACCTTCACCGTGGCGGATGTACCCAACGGCGTGAAATAAGGGGATCTTGAAAAGCACGTGTCGAGCTCCCAAATCTCTTCTATGAATCTATAGTACGAGCTTCTCAACCCATCGGTCTCGAACGCATCTATACGGACACCGCTGTTCTGGTTAGTGATCTTTACATCCTGATCCTGTGTATAGAATGTATACCCATTTATATCATACCCTTGCCATGTCACAATCAGAATGTTGGTCCTTTGCCAACCATGTCAACAACTCACTTTGCGAGCTCCTAGCGATTTGGTCCTTCAACCATTGGTTGAACCGAGTGTTGTGTTGCCTCATGATCCAAACATCGGCGCCCGGATTACATTGTCAAGCACATCCTTGTCTTTGGTCAACATAAGCGCCACTTCGATCATGTGTTGCAAGGCGTGAAATGGGCTTGAGTATACGCTTCCATATCGGAGTGATTGATTTCCTTCCGATAGTTCCGATACCCTTGACCTCCCTCATGACGAGATTGAGGCACACCTATCGGTTGAATCGAGCCATATAATCGACACAAAACTCAATGACATCTTCGCTTGCATAACCTTCGACGATGCTGCCCTCGGTCGAGAAACGATTCCACGTAAGACTTGAGAATTCCATGAACCTCTCAAATGGGTACATGCTACGAGGAATACAGCCCACACATTTTATCTCCCACACAAGGTGAACAATGAGATGGACCATGATATCGAAAAGCGAAGGAGGAAATACATTTCAAGATGACATAGAGTCATCACCACATCGTATTGCGAGCATCTAGTCCTTCGGGATCGATGACCTTCGAGCAATTGTGTTAAAAATAACATAGCCTCATAATTGTCTCGGACTCTAATCGGTAAAATATTTCTAATTGCAATAGGGAGCATCGTGTCATCGACACATGACAATCGTGAGACTTCATGCCATTTAACTTCAATTCTTGCATCGAAACAAGTTTCTTGGCGTTGCGAGTAACGAGACGGAACTTTGACACCATGCAAGCACCGCACGATTCTGCTTTTCTCCACCTTGGACAGATTGTAACACGCAGGGGAAGGTATGTTCGTCCATTGTCATTGCATGTCGGTGCTAACTCGGGCACGATGTCCATTTCAGCCAAGTCAAGCCGTGCATTGGCGCCGATCCTTTGTTTTATCACGAATGTTCAAGAAGAGACCAATCAAGCTGTCACATACATTTTTCTACGTGCATGGCGTCGATGCGATGTCGAACATCTAGGTACTCCCAATAAGGTAAGTCCCAAAATATTGATCTCTTCTTCCGGTGTTTTCTCACGAGCCCTCAATTTGTGTCCCTTTCCGAGGACAACATCTAAATCCTTAACCATATTATAAACCTCTTTTCCTTTAAATGTCTTGGAGCTGAACCGTCTTCCTTCTCTCCGTCAAATTGTTTCTTCATCTTGCGGTATGGGTGAGCCCTCCGAATGAACCGACGGTGGCGCATGTAGAGCGGTTTTGCGTGAGTGTTTCACCACACACTCTCGGTACCATCTAAGCAGTGAGTACAAGCTTTGACACCTTTCGTACTTTGGCCCGATAGGTTAGCAAGAGCAGGATAATCATTTATGTTACAGAACAATAAAGAGCGCAAAGTGAAGTTCTCTCGTTTATACGCATCCCATACTGTACCCCTTCGTTCCATAGTACTTTTAGATCTTCCACTAATGGTGCTAGGTACACATCAATATCATTCCGAGTTGCTTTGGCCCTTGGATAAGTATCGACGACAAAATATACTTTCGCTTCATACACAACCAAGGAGGAAGGTTATAGATGCAGAGAGTCACGGGCCATGTGCTATGTCGGCTGCTCATGCTACCGAAAGGATTCATTCCATCGTACTCGGTCCGAACCTTATATTCCTTGGTTACGCACGAAGTCGCAAAACTCCTATCGATGTTTCTCCATTGGGCGGAATCGCAAGGTGTCTTAGCATTCCATCTTTCTTGCGCTCCTCCGAGTGCCAACGCAGCAATTTTGCCTCCTTTGGATTTGCAAAAACCTTTTCAAGCGGGAATTATAGGAAAATACCATGCCACCTTACCGGAGGTCCTTTCTTCACCTCTGTTCCCTCGCCGTCATCGATTGATTGTTACGTTTGTATCGGGATCGTTACACGGACATACATGCATGTTTTCATACTCTTTACGGTACATGATACAGTCGTTCGGACATGCATGTATTCTTTCAACTTCAATTCCCAATGGACAAAGGACCTTCTTGGCTTTATCGTGGTTTTAGGCAACTCATTTCCCTCGGAAGCATGTCCGCTAAAAGACCCAGCGGCCGTGAAACTTTGTCGGTCCAAGCTGTTGCTTGCCTTTAATTTCAACAGTTCAAGCACGGCCGACAACCTCGTGTACTGACCCGCAACACGTGAATAAAGGTTTCTCCGAGTCCTCCATCAAGCCACGGAATTTAACATACTCTCTCATCATAATTCTCTTCTACATCGCGAAGCATCCGATCCGTATTGTCATCGTGCAACCTATCCGTATCCGAACCACAATCGACATCATCCGCGCCATGTCATTCACTTCACCGGCGATGTCATCCGCGACATATCATTCACTTCACCGGCGATGTCATCCGCGACATATGATCATTCACTTCGCCATGGTGGTCCAACACGTATAACCCTTTTGAAACCCCTCCGAATCAAGTGCACTTCAATTTGCCCTCGGTTCTTAAACATCTTTAAATTCATGATCGGCGCATGGACGATACATATATTCCACCCCCTTATTCAACATATCCTCCTCGGCGGCTCTTGTAAAAGCAGACACGCCATTAATATACTCTTCACTCACACGGCTCGCGGCATACATCCAGCTTCGGTCCTACGTTACGTACATACATAACAACTCATTATTAAAAATTAGCTTAACTAATTACTACTACATATATACCGGCCACATGTATTATATTGAGGTTTAATTTGCTAGCTCAATTCATATTATAAATACAATGACTATTATATAACCAACAATTTTACAAATTAACCATCTTCAATAACACTCACCAATTACTTAAATCTAAATTGTAATGCAATTAAAGAAAAATAAATTATCTTACTAACCATATCTAGAGCTAGCCACCAGCGAGGAAAGTATGAATTGAATGAATCTTCAAAGCTCAATCTCGCCTCTTCCACCAAAATAAGCGGCCTCAAATCGCCTAGCTTGTCTCTGAGCGAAAGAGTGCGCGGTGGCTAGATCGGATCGAAAT
The DNA here is from genome assembly GCA_036346245.1 of Bonia amplexicaulis. Classification (NCBI taxonomy): domain Eukaryota; kingdom Viridiplantae; phylum Streptophyta; class Magnoliopsida; order Poales; family Poaceae; genus Bonia; species Bonia amplexicaulis. The sequence goes on from JAYGGG010000052.1 coordinate 43,172, forward strand.
GAAGGCAGATGCGGTGCAGGTGGAGCAATAAATGCGTAGTGGGGATTATCACAGGCGGTTTTAGTACAAAACCGTCGTGATAATAAAATAACCGGTGGCGGCCGAGCATACCCGACTTCTTGGTGGCGACTATCCATCGCTTCTTCCCACTTCTTTTCTTCATCCGAGGGCCACTGCGTGTCTTCGTGAATGCCACATCGAAGACCGGTTCTTGACCGACTCTAGGCGACGTGATCCGAGACCGAGATGAAGAAAAGAAGTGGGAAGAAACAGATGGATAATCGCTCACCAAGAAGTCGCATATATCTACCGCTCACCAAGAATCTGAAATGTCTTTTTGAACTTTTGTAATAAAATTACCTTGAATTTTGCGGAAAAAGAAGGATTGTCGGAGTGGACATCACATCTCGACGATGGTCGGCATCGTCGAGGAACATGAAATCTGAGGCAAGCACAAAACTCAACAACACATTCGGATCGATCTATTACGGGATGACAAGCTAACAAACCCTTCGTGGCACGACGGTCACACTAAACAAGACACACTTACGACACTTACGGCAAGAGTGTGTTCTTTAGTATGAACCGTTCGTGCGCGATGGAAATGCTAGCTCACGGCGGAGGAGATATGCGCATAAGCTAGCTAGTTGGATGAACTCACGCGTGACTAGTACCGGTGGAAAGGTTGATGGGAGTTATTAATAAGGGCTGGCCGTGGAGGAGGCGGTGCCGACCATTCGATGTGGAGAGCATAGGCGGTGAGATCGAAATCACGTGTATCGCCAATTATTGGTGACATGTAATTATTACACACCAATTATCAGTGACATGGGATTATTACAGACGGTTCTTAACAGGAACCGTCTGTGTTATCTAACAGGAACATTCTGTGTTATCTGGCTTTTCACAGACGGTTTGTGTTAATAACCGTCTGTGAACTTTCACAGACGGTTCTTAACAGGACCCGTCTGTGTTAATGAGATTATCACGAGCGGTTTTAGTAAGAAACCGTGCGTGATAAACTTCATATTATCACGAGCGGTTCTAAATAAAAGCCGCTCGTGATAGAAAAATATCACGACGGTTCATAGTTAATAACCGTCGTGATACTAATTTTCTCCGACCCCACCCGATGACGGTGTCCAAATGAAAACCGTCTATGTTAGTGTCAGTCACAGACGGTTCATAGTTAATAACCGTCTGTGATACTAATTTTCTCCGACCCCACCAGCACAGACGGTGTCCAAATGAAAACCGTCTATGTTAGTGTCAGTCACAGACGGTTTCGTCAAACCGTCTGTGATTTACCGTCTACTATTAGGCTTTCTGCAGTAGTGTTACTTTACAAGTAGACCATCGGACTCAGCTGTACCTTCGCATATATGACACTACAACTAGCGACGGAGCTTGAGCTAAATCTTAAGAGAGGGTTAATCTAACACGCAAAATTTTAGCAAGGAGCGACCGACTTACTACGATTGATTACTTGAAAGGCGCCGAGGAAAGTAATCCCGCCGATTAGTGTGTAACTATTCTTTAAAGCGGAGACTATTTTTGAGAGAAGTTGCCGCCAAATTTTGGAAGACAAAATAGTCGGGATTTGCCATAAATTAGAATCAAGTATCGACTATGTTAGAAATGCTCCAGAAGATAGCGAGTATGGAAAGATAGACACAAAGAGGAGAAGATTTGAAGACAATAGTGACTCTATCTGAGAAAAGGTTGAACCGACATAAATGAAAAGATTTGAACCATAATCCAAAATTTAGTCGGTTGTTTTAGGCTATAAATACCCTTACCAGTTATAGAAAAATGCGCACACACTAACCTTTACTACTTCTTGCATTTACTTTTCCTGTACCATAGGAGTAAACCGTAGCTAGTAGGATCTTACCTTTGTAATTTAATTTTGATCAATATTGATCCGCATCAATGTTTCAATCAATCTGTGGTTACACCTATCCCTTGTTTCGAGATTTCGTTACGGTTCGTTATTGCGAGATCGACTTTCATTTAGGTTTACCTATCATCAACTTTTCTAATTTGCTGGAAAATTGGCTGGCATGTCACATACGCTACTAGAGAGACCCTTCATTGGGACACAATGCAAATGTCAGGAATTTTTTTAGCGACAACACATACTTGGCATGCCTGATGGGACACGAACCTACCATCGTCTTATCAAGATCAAGATGCCAACAAAGCACAATGATGATTCATTGGTCTGGAAAGCCATTAGGCGATTCGATGTTACGAAGACAACCTAATTCTTACGGAGATTGGAGAACTTTATGAGGAAGCGCAAGCCTAGTTTACTTATAAGCTGGAGGAATTGACACTACTACGAGAAAGGGTCATCACAGACGGTTCAAAGCTGTTATCACGATCGATTTCTTAACAAATCGAATTTATGTATTAGTGATAATAGGATGTTGTCACAGATGACTCTTAAACCTTCTGTGATAATTACAACACAGACGATTTTTCAAAACAACCATCTATGATATGTCCGCTATCACCAACAGTTTTTGGTATTATCCGCTGTGATATCTTACATAGCACAGACGGTTATTAGTATTAGCTATCTGTGATATCCTAAACCCTTACATATCACAGATGGTTATTAGTATTAGCAATCTGTGATATCTTACATATTATAGACGGCTAATACTAATAACCGTCTGTGATATGTAAGGTATCACATACAGGTAGTACCAAAAATCATCTGTGATAGTCGAATATCGAGAGCAGTTGTTTTCTAAAACCATCGTGATAGCGAATATCGAGATGGTTGTTTTAAAACCGTCGTGGTATGTAGATATCATAGATGATTTGGTGTTACAAACCATCTGTGATAGCTATTTGAAAAGCTACATTATTTTCTATTTTTTAGCTAGCCTCAGGAAATGCTAGCCATGCCCTCTAAAAATAAGCAAGCAGGTCACATATATAAAGCACAGGACAATCATTATACAGATCTCACAAATAAATTAAACAACTGATTTAAGTACAATTGAATTAATTGTTTGATTAAGTACAACTGAGTGAATTACAATTGAATCAAATGTTTCAACTAATTATCATCTCTGCTAGGGTTGAACTCTACATTCGGTTGAATGACCTCCGCCATCAAGAATTCGGAAAGCGTCCTCGAACTTCGCGTGATTGCCAAGATCGTATGCACTTGAGTCGAATTCTATGGCCTGTCACTACGAGTGTTAAAGTCATTAGCGCGCGCACGCACACACACACACACACACATATATACACATATATAGATATTGGTAATCATGAAATAAATATTGGCAGGTTCCACAAGGGTAAAGTCGTGGTTGACACTAAATAAAGAATCAAGGTATATTATCTTGCTCCACTTTGGTACAATCACGATCAAAATCTAGTGAGCCCTTGTCATGTATGTGATATCTAATTATCATAGACGGTTCTTATTAATAACCGTCTGTGATAATTTATCAGTCGGTTCTTCTTAATAATTGTCTATGAAAATGCATCACAAATTGTTCTAAAGTAGAATAAATGCGTGATAGTAGTTCTAAATTCATTCCCATATAAATAAATACAAATTCAGTAATGCCTCAGGAGTAAATATGTATTACTTAGTTGTTTTTTATCGGTCAGTAATGCCGTCATTTCATTATACCGAGACCATTTACATATATAGAAGACAGTTAATACAAATTTAACTGCTTTATTTTACATATAACCAAACAGCGTGGCCAATTGCTTCATACAAAAGATAAGAAAAAGTAGAAACTAAGTTTTTTCTAGTGGGGAGGTAGCATGCTATCTCCGCCATCAAAGCTTCGTAGGCAATGTGGTCGGCTTCGGACGGTTCAAGATCATTAGCTAACGAAGCCCAAAATACGTCTACCCACTGATGCGCTCGTTCGAGTGTCTCCCAAACAACCTCCGACTGAATAATCAAGTCGAATTGAGCCCATATGGTCTCTTCCCTTTCTTGAAGAGTCTCGGCAAGGTTGATTTGGTCGCTCGCTGCCTCAACTAAGCAGTTGAGGAGGCCTTCAACTGCTTTGGCCAATCCTTGGACAAAGGAGGGAGGACACTGTGACACAGTATCCTTCCGTAGTATTCACCACCATACGGCCAGAGAGATGCTCGTCCAGGATGGCCAGGTTGGCCATCAATGCCAGTGACAAGGAAGAGTAGAGAGCCATTTATTTGTAGTTGAGAGACAAAGAAGATAGCCCGCCTGCGAGGTGCTCATATAGGATTTGTGGGGATTAATCTCCGATGGCGGATGATCATTTTTATATAATAAGGAATACATTCGGTGCATGGGACGAAGAGATGCATCGGGAGTCGAAATGATCGAAAGGGGCACATTGGGAGGCGGCGATATCACGAGCAGTTCCAACCACAAGCCGCCTGTGATACATAATTATCATAGATGATTCGTGTCAATAACCGTCTGTGAACTATCACATACAGTTCTAATTAAAAACTGTATGTGATATACGCAATTATCATAGACGATTCTAATTAAAAAGAAAATCCTTTAAAATTCCCAAAAGCCTCTTGGGCCGAAGTCCGGTCCAGCCACCCCGACCCATGCCGCTCGGCAGCCCGGCCTACCTCAAGACGTGCTGTCTTAACCCGCTCGATGTGCGCCACGTGTCACCAATCGGGCATCCGCGATTCATCAAGCGGACACCACCGCACCCTTCCCGCCGCCACGGTGTGCCGCGCCAACCATCTTGGAGGCCACGCCTTTGTTCATCCATGCGGTCTACTCGTCCGTCCGATCTCCAAGCCGCCACGCATTAACCATCGTGGACCCTTGCACCGTGCTTCGTCTCTGACCGGGACTCCCGTCTCCAGGTTCGGCATGACAGCGCCGTCGCCATGCCGTCTCCTCTCCGGACTCGGTGTTCGTCTCCGACCGGGACACCTCGGCATCTTGGTACAAAAGGGGGCCGACCCCGTGGTCTTCCGCCGTACCATAGCCGTCGCACTCGCCACCGCTAGCCGCCCGTCGTCGCTGGCCTCACCGTCGCCCGAGCCTTCGTCTCCATCCCCGGCAAGCCGCGCCTCTTCGTCGCCTTCACTGTTCTCTACCGCCATTCGTCATCGGTGAGTCACCGTCTGGTCAACCTCGCCGCTGCCCGAGCTCACCACCAGTTAGCCACCGATGACCCGCATCATCGTTCCCTCGGTCCACGTGTCACCTCGGTTCCCATGCCACCGCTTTGCGCTGCGCACCGCCAGCTGCACCCCGCACCCACGCGCTCATGCCGCTTTGCCTTCCCGTGAACCCTGCCCACCGTGCGCCGTGCCGATGCCGTGTGGGTCCCATCTGTCTATCGCCTTGTGTAGTAGACCCATGAGCCAGTCGAGCCCAGTCAGTAGCTGCGTCAGCAAGCCTAGTCAGCCAAGCACTATTCCATGAGCCGAGTCTATCGTAGACTAGCCATTCTGAGCATCGAGTCTATAGCACAATAGAATTTCCGATTTTCAGCATTTTTCTCCTGATTAGATTTTTCGAGAGCTCGTTCCCCCACATCAGAACTCTGACCGATTCATTTTCCTAAATTTATCTAAAGTTGAGATCTATCTTCTGGTTCTGGTTTTGCAGTTTTTGGAGTTCATTTGAATTTTATTTGAATTTGTTTTTTGTGTTTCGTCTCATTTCTCTCTCGTTAGATAACGCATTCGAAGGAGATGAAGTCGAATTCGAAGATCAAGAGCCGTTAACTGAGCAAGGCCAAGGCAAGTCGTGTCCTTTGATCATGTTGAACTCAATTTTCAAATCTATTATGTATTAATTTGTTTTAAATTATCATGCATTGCTATTTTTATACAAACCTTGTATTGGTAGCTATTGTCCAGATTGCTTAATTCCTCCTATGACTTGAAAGCCATGAATCCATTGTCACCATAGGATGGGTACTTATTTAGTGATGCAATACTAGTTGTCACTTGGGTTGTACGTTTGAATTGCTTAGTCATGCTTATAGTAACGTTGGATTTATCATCACATGTGATCAAATAATTAACTTTGATTAATGAGATATGGAATCATGGTTGTAGCCACAGTTATAAAATTTTGGTGCCATGACATTGGGTTTTCACTCGGGCGAATGATCGTGCAGTAAAGAGGGTGCAATTTGCACATTAGGATGTGGATGTTTCGCTTGGGTAAATCTAAGGACTTAACTTTGTGCACCATTGATCTGAGCCGTACCGTGCAACCACATGTCCAGTATGGGATGGATCTGGCTGATTAATTTGTGATGTTTCAGTTTCGGTTCTGTCATTGGGATGAGTGTGGTGTGGTTGGAGCCATGGATTTACATTGGCGCAAGAGGGGGTAATTATCGACTAGGTGGTAGCCTTCTCGATGGTGAAACCTTAGCGAGGCGGAACTGTGTTGAGATTGAACATTGTAAAGGCCAAATGAAGCATGTTATATTGGTGACATTACAAGATGATCACATCGTGTGGGTAAAATTGTACAACCTCTGCAGAGTGTAAAACTATTCGAATAGCCGTGTCCTCGGTCAATGACAATGCTCGGTGATTTCACACGAGGGTTAGAGTTTTCATAAAAAACCTGGTTGGGTTAAGTTGAGAAGTGAATGGTTAGTTTACTGGTGGTTCATTACATGAATCTTGGTTCATGGGTGATTCATTGGGGTGAATGGCCAGTACACTTGTGGTTGGTCTCAATTCCTTTTATTACTTACTTATTGTCATTTTGAAAGTCATCTTTTCAATCTATTTATTGTATTTACTTTAAACTGTTACCTTCTGCAAAATTAACCTTTCAGCCATCCTTTGGTAAGCTTTGCATACTATATTGCACTCTTTGTTACAAACGACTTACTGAGAACTCTATGTACTCACGGCTTCATCCAAATTTGCTCAGTTGAGGAGGAAGGACCAGATCAGCAAGGGGTACCTGAAGGAGGATATTTCGACGACTTCGCGGATTAGGACTTCGCTCCCCAGTCGATTTCCAGTGGGCATGTCGAATGGCTACAATGCTTATTTCTGCTTTTCCGCTGCAAGTTTCTTAAGCCTTTAGGCTATTAATTGTAATCTAGGCCATAAGGTCATACTCTGATATTATTAATAATATTTGGGTCTTTTCTTAGTAAATCGTGATATAGTTGGTATTTCTTCTTTGTTTATACTGTGTGCATTAGTGTGATCATGGACTAGTGCAGAATACACAAGAGAGTCTAGATTTGCATATTCGGGTCTCTACGCTGAATATGGAACAACAGGTCTAACATACACATTATTTTATTGCCAGAATGTGAAGTCCACATTAGTCGTAATGAAGCTATGTAAATTTTACACAAAGTTATTGGAGTATAAATCATCTACAAATCATGCCAACAATATGGGATAAAAAATACAGCAATTATTCATACAAGTTACTTGTTTGTAAAACCTACCAAGGTTACAATATCTGCCAGAAAAAGTGAAAAAAATTAACAAGTCAGCATGCACTGAGCTGGTGGTCGTTGCGTGTCCGTAAATAGATTTGTTTTCTTCTATCCGCATATGATGCATGAAAATTTATATTTATCTCATTATTAATTACTATGCTTAATTTGGCATTCAAATTATTAGCTATATATTAAAATTCTGTTATAGCTGTATCTCATAAACAACTTACTAAAACTTGAAAAAAATCAGTAAAAAATATAAATATTGATGAAAAAGGGGGGAATGGATTGAGGTTTATCAATTTCTTAATTTGTTTATCTTCTTTAATTGTTGGTGGTTTTGAATAAAGGTAACTATGGCAATCAATTCATGGCGATGCAAAAAAAATCAAATTAAGCTGCAATATTGTCTGAGAGTTCACGCTATAGAAATTTATGAAGTGGTTTAACAACTCTAGTTATCGAGAGTATTGTCGTGTTGCTTGTGTGTCATGCCGATTGAAGATAGGTTAATAATTTTCCTTTTGACAAGATCATGTGCTCGAAGACACCACACGGTGGTAGGCCTAGAAAATGGATTGCAAGGGAAGCGAAACACATGCCATAGTAGAATGGAAAGATTGGCTACAAGACATTGCAATTGGATGTCTTTGGTGTAGCTATGTCTGGTAATATGGCTATGTCCTGGTTAGGGCTATAAATTAGCCGAGCTCGAGTGAGCTTGACCTTTCAGGCTCGAGCTCGGTAGAAGCTCAAGTCGAGCTCGAGTTGGGATCTGACCCTGAACCTAGACTCGAGCTCGGCTCGGCCGAAGCTTGAGTAGTCTCGAGCTTGGTTCGTTCAAGCTCGAAAACAATTAAAATAATTTATTATGCATTGTTTTTCAATAATAAGAAAAGTTTGAGTTCGAGCTCGGCTCTAATAAGCTTGATAATAGTCACCAAGTGTAAGTTCCATTTAAGCCCCGTATCTAGACCTTTGTGATGGATAGTTTGACCCATGCTGACGGCAGTGAAATCCTGCCCCTTACACTACTAGAATCTGTGTAGTTCCCAAGTGTCACTTTGTGGGTGGGATGAAAAGTGTTGGGCAATAAAAGCCTTGATTGATGTTTGTCCTAGGTGTCGTCCCAGTGGTGATAAGTGGATGTATCGCTAAAAACTTAGAATATGGTATAGTGGCATGTAACGGCGGATGAAATATGTACTACTACTAATATTGCAAATCTTTTAGACAACTTAGCAAATCTGTTTTAGTAAAAATGCTAGGTCACTGGGTTTTCTAATGTATTCATAGTTTAAAACATTGACTTTAGCAAATAAGAGAACTCGAGCCCTCCTTAATAAACCTTTCATATACAGTTAATGCATTCTGTGTGTTGGCTCGCTGAGCATTGTTGTTTGTGCTCACACTCACTTACAAAAATAATTAGACCCCGTGGATCATGGCCAATATGCTTACTACGATGATCAAGGAGCTGACGGGGATTTAGATGGTGGTTCTTAGTCCGATGTCTAGTAGTCGAGTTTTCCTCCCAGTCTAGCTAGGGTAGTGTTTGCATGCACGTATATTCTCCAGGACCTTGGATAATATCAGTGGCACACACACCATCTCCGGTAGCTTGCTATGGTAGGATGTGCCTTTCGTTTCCGTTGCATTTCTACTTGTGATGTAATATTTGGCCTAGTCATCTTAATGTAACTTGACCCGTTGCAGTCTATTGCACTCTAATATGTATTATTATTATTATCATATGTTTCGGATTACAATCTATATGAAATGGTTCAGTAATATATCTATGAGCACTATCTACTGATCCAGAAAATAGTGCAGCGGTTTCATATGAGATTCTAGATTGGTGAAATCCGGGGTCAACATTTCTCAGTGCATTATATAAAGGGGATAAGAACACCGGACATATTTATATGGGGAATCAAGAACTCAAAAATAGCACCGTAGTAAAAGTCCTACCACAGCCTTCAGCACCAGGATTAGCTGAGTTCTGTGTAGGCCAGCAAATACTAATGCATTACCACCGATTTAACAAGAAAAATATTGAACAACAAAGAGATGATTATAATGCCATCATATGGCAGAAGAGTTAAACTGTTTGGCCACTTTCTTTTTTAGAACTTTACCTTTACTTTTTGTTTGAATATGTAAACTTTCCAGATGCTCAATAACCTTTATTTTGGAGTGAAAGTGTAAACTGAATATGGAACAGCAGGTCTAACATACACATTATTTTATGGCCAGAATGTGAAGTCCACATTAGTCATAATGAAGCTATGTAAATTTTACACAAAATTATTGGAGTATAAATCATTTACAAATCATGCCAACAATATGGGATAAAAAATACAACAATTATTCATACATGGTAATAATACAAAGGAAGATAACAGAGACAGAGATAAAAGCATCGTTACTAGAGACGAGAGCAAGACCCTCATGAAAATAAGAATTGACCAAGCGTAAGTTCCTTTCGACCCCGTATCTAGACCTTTGTGATGGATAGTTGGACCCATGCTGACGGCAGTGAAATCCTGCCCCTTACACTACTAGAATCTGTGTAGTTCCCAAGTGCCACTTTGTTTCCCGAGTGTTACGCACGGGAGAAAAGAAGTTTCCCGAGAGTTTGAATAATTGTTAGCTATGTGTACATCACATGCTCGATGAAATGCATAGAAGAAAGGTGCAGGTTCCCACTAATGGTGCGGCTGAGCAAACATTGTTGCAGGCTTCCAAGTATTAAAATTTCGGTACTAATTTCATTTAATTTCTGTGCTTACAATAGCTCTGTTGCAGCAAAAGACAATGATGATTCAACGTATAGAACTTTGTTCTATTATCACCCTTTTCTTGACTTAAGGGTAAGAGGATCAAAGCAAAGTTAATTGCCAGTGGTCTGTGCACAACTCTATTGAGGGCCATCAGTTCACATCTATTGATCATTTTTTTCCAACATGCACAACTCTACCTTCGTGTTGCAATGTGTCCATAAGCTTACAACTGATGTGCATATTTAGCTGTCGTGTTAGCATTTACTGGCTAATATACTAGCAGATTTTGGGTCCTACCTGATATATAGTTGCATGTGGATGCAGGTCTCTCCAAAATAAATTGCACCTGAGCTCAGCCCCGAAGTTTTCTTTGCAGAAAGAGTAGTCTTCTAGGCGTGTCCAGAGTTGTAATCCACCCTGACAGCTGCTGGGCATTAACTTCATGGCATGTTCTTTTTCTTCGAAGCTGGCGGTTTTTGGCTTTTGCTACAGACTTACCTTTCAAACGGGGTATTTTCTCAAGACGGGGTCTACAAGTTAAACAATGTACACGTTAAAAGCCCAACATTTGTACCATCCAAAATCGCAAGTGAGTATCTCTCTCTTTAATCTGTACTGTAAACATCCAAAACTGATTTTTGTTTTCCTGATTCTTGTTTGTGACTTCAAAACTGATCCATGATCTTATTCTTTGCAGCTGGGCATTGGGAGTGACAAATGGAAGGTTAACTCAGGCACCTCGACAATTGATATGTGGTGCCTTGTGGCTAGCTTTTGGAATTTTAACTAAACATACGGTCGATGTTGAATCTACTTAATGGTCTGTGGTTGTATTGTGATCGTTTTGTCGAATCTATATATGAAATATTTTCTGTGGTATATGGTATTGTTTTTTGTCTATCGTATATATCATGTGATTTGTGGTTGCATTGTTTGTCGCTATGGTATATGCATTTTATAAAATTCCTGCTATATATAAAAAATAGGCTGGACAAAGCAGGGAAAATTAGTTTCTCGTGTGCCCAGAAAACACTCGGGAAATTGTTAACCAACCGTCATGAAATAATAGACGTGCCAAGCTAAAACAGGTACATATGTCAAACTTGCCAAAGATTGCATGTATGATATATGGAATAGACCGATAAGTCAGAGGAATAATGGCGATCGGGTATCACTGTCAAGTTTGTGCCGGATCATTTTCAGCACAATATTCATGACTGTCTTCATGGTGACTTTCGAGGATTTATTCTTTCTCTTCACACTCAATACCCTCGACGCCTCACTTATTCGATACTGGGCACTGTAAGAGTATACAATCACAGTCTACGTTCTTGTAATACCATAAATGTCATATATAACTCATTACTTTTGTGTATATATTTATATATAGGTACATGGTGACTAAAGCCAAAGTAACGAAATCACCGGTTGGTTTCTCGGTCCACGCTTGGTCTCCATGGATACCATCAACGAGGATGCATCATTCGTCGAGAATTACATCTCATGACAGTATTGGAGGCTTACTACAGTAAGGAATTCATACTTATGCCCTACAACTAGGGGTAAGTGCTGCACTAGTGGCTACACTTGTTGATTTATATTTTATAAGCAACATGAACTTAGGTTTAATGACCATAACATACCTGTGTACGTTCCACTGGATCCTAATTGTAATTATACCAAAATAGAACAAGATAATATACATTGATTCCCTAAAGAGGACCAAAACCGACTTCATAGTTGTCTGACAATTAATCGACAAATAAACACATTTTCTCCGTAGATAACTCTATTGTAGTCTTTCCTTCCTAATGACTAAGGCTATCTTCTTATAATCACATAGGCTGTTCGCCACATACGTTACAAAGGTACAGAAATCCAAAGGGATGGACGCCTTGTGACACGATCTAGATTTCTTGGTATTCGCTTATACATATTACTTCTATATAACACTTCATAGTAATTCTATTTTTCCAGTGTCACCAGCAGTCGCTGGGCAATAACTGTGGATTCTATGTTTGCCACAACATGCTCCCACCTACTGTGGATTCTATGTCTTCAAAACATCGTAGGTGACATGGTCGGCATCGGACGGTTCGAAATCATCAGCAAATGAAGCCTAAAATGCTCCCACCTACTGATGCGCTCGTTCAAGTGTCTCCTAAAAACCCTCTGACTGAACAATCAAGTTGAATTAAGCCCATAGGCTCTCTTCCCTTACTTCAGGGGCCTTGGCAAGGATAACTCGGTCGCCCCCCGTCTTAACTAAGCACTCCAAGCAATGGCAAGCCTTCTAGAGACATGCAATATCATTGTAGAGGACCACGTTGATGGTGAGGTTAGCTCACCAAAAGTGGGAGACTAACCGGAAGATGCAGCAGAGGAGAATGTCAAGACAGCAGTAGGTGGTAGTCACCTGCTCTGGCAAATCCTCGAACATAGGAGGGAGGATATTGTTGGCATAGTGTCCTTCCGCAGCATCCGCCAGCGTATGGGTGGTGAGGTGCTCGTACAGGATGGCTAGGTAGACCATCAATACCGGCGACAAGGAAGAGGATGCCGGAACCATTTGTTTGTGCTTGAGAGTAGATATGTGTATCTGCGATGTGGGGATTTATCTTCGGTACATGATGGATGATCATTTTTATAAAACAATGAATAAATTCGGCACATGAGATGAAGGTACGCATCGAGGAGCCAAAACAAAAGGACACATCACAGAAATGAAACGACATATTCATGCATATGAGAGATACATTACAGACGGCTTATATTAACCGTCTATGTTACCAGCGATGGCTTGAACCGTCTGTGATAATTGTGTATCATAGATGGTTCTAGTCATCGCTAGTAATATAGATGCTCATGCTTGTAAAACCATTTGTGATGGTTACAACACAGACAGTTCTTCATGAACTGTCTGTGATAAGGCATCTGGTACAGTCTGTTTTGTAGTTGTGTATCCTCAAACCCCATACGAAGCACATTGGAGAATATTAAGTACTAATTCAAATAATTCACAAAGCTATAATATTCTTCATATATAAGCATTTAAATGTTGCTAGTTCCGGTAGGAAAACAAACAGCAATAACGATGACATATCATACAATAGGCACGATAAATCAAACATAATCCCTTGAAATACTGTTAAGTTCCAAACAAGAAAGCTAATTATATCTTGTTTGCCGAGATTAAACATATTCATAAATAACCAAACTACGAGATTAAGCAAATTGCATGCTCACAAACTGCATATTGTCCACGGTTTAAGGTCACAAAACCTAGTCTTTAAACAATAACGACAGCAATTATGCATGACAAATAGTTTTACAGTTTAATATCCCCCTCTTCTGACACTAAGTATATTTTTAAAAGTACAGTAAATTCTCTCCTCTTGGCTCATTAAGCGATGCAAGAGGATTCTACAAGTCTAGCTAGGCAGCTCTTTTTTCTTCAGCAGATTGAGGGTTACCTGCGCACATGTTTTTGAAATGTTGAGTCAGCAATATTTCTCAAAAACAAAATAATCCAAAGCAGTGAGGAGTTCAAAATAAGTTAACATATATTTTTTAAAATCTTTCCCATCTCCTTGTCTCCTTTTCTTTTTGATGGGTAACAACACAGAAGATTATATATATTAAAAACAGTTCTCATCTCCTTGACCCTCTAAATAATTGGATTAGAATCATGCATGTCTACTAGTTACGTCTTGATCTTCAGGTGTGTCTTTAGTCACTGATGGGTGATAACATAGTCAGCTAGCTTATTTCCATTGGAGGAAGAAGCTTCTCAATGGCATTACATCAAGGGGATAAGAACACATAACATATTTATATTGGGAATCAAGAACTCAAAATAGCACTGTAGCTGAAAGTCGTACCACCACCGCCTTTGGCACCGAGATCAGCTGAGTTCTGCAGAGGCCAGCAAATACGAATGCATTGGTATCGATTTAACAAGAAAAATAATGAACAACAGAGAAATGATTAATGCCATCATATGGCTCAAAGTTAAACTATTTGGCCATTTTCTTTCTTAGAACTTTACCTTTGCGTTTTCTTCAAACTGTAAACTTTCCAGATACTCAATAACCTTTATTTTGGAGCGAAATGTGTTGTTATATTTATTGACGTAAGTCTGGATAAAAGAAAAGACAATATATAAGTTTATTTTCGAAAGTGGAAATATATATCAACAATGTGTAAGTAGTAAATTATGTCAGATGAATAGAATATCGGGGACTATTTGGAGACAAAATTAAGTATTTTACATGTTCATATTTTTTATCTTGTCACGTAGGTTTACATATAGATATTTGATAGTGGCAAAGATAATTGAAGTTTCATTACTGGAATTTTCCTTTGGAATAACAACGTCATTAATATATTAATCATCTTATTAAATATTTATTTGCAAATGTATGACAATGAAATAGATGAAGAAACATCTAGACTCAGTATGAAACCGCAAATTCTAACCTACACATTATTTTATGGCCAGAATGTGAAGTCCACATTAGTCGTAATGAAGCTGCAATATTAATACAATATTCTAACCTACACTATGGAAATCAAATCATGGCTATGCAAACAATCAAATTAACACGCAATATGAATACAATAATTAACACTATATAGAATTTTATGAAGTGTTACAATAGAAAGGTAGATATTGCCAAGATGGCAAGAAAACGTTAAATAATGTCCCTATAAAGTTGAAAACGGAGATAAAATGGTCAAAGGTAGGATAAGAGCGTTTCATCCTTTCATTGTCCCAACTCGTTAACAAGAGTCGTATCACTGAGGTGTCATGCTGATTGAAGATAGGTTAACAATTTTCCTTTTGACAAGATTATATGCTCGATGAGACCACATAGTGGTAAGCCTAGAAATTGGATCGCAAGGGAAGCGTAACACATGCCATAGTAGAATGAAAAAATTGGCTACATGACAATGCAATTTGATGTCTTTGATAAAGTACAATCACAAATGATTTTAATACAAACCATCTATCAAGAAAAAAATATCATAGATGTTTCATGGTGAAAACCGTCTATGAAGTATCACAGATAGTTATTAACAAAAACCGTCTGTGATATTACCAAATATCACAGATAGTTTGTTATTTAAACCGTCTGTGATACTTCATAGATGGTTTGTATTAAAAACCGTCTGTGATATTACTTCATCACACATAGTTTATATTAAATACCATCTGTGATATTTTGTTGCCCGATTTTGCTACCCCCTCTATTCAAACTTTCAAACTGAAGCATTGTGACCTCTCGGTTCCACTACCCAAATACCCTTATATATGCCTCCCCAACACGCCTCCCCCAAACACACTCTAAACCAATCCACCTGGTAGTACCCCCAAGCCGCTGACCGCCTCCCTCCAGCTTCTCCATGTTCGGTTGTGACACCATGGTTCACTGCACAAGGCACTCTTGTCATAAGAGTGCCTTGTGTAGTGTCACCGTCGTGACACAATAGTGATGCTGTCGTCTCCTCTCCTTCGTCGGCACTAGTACTTTGTTGAGCCCATATCCAATCCCCTCCCTTCTCTTCTTTGATGCTTGGATGAATATGATGTGTTTGAAAATTATTTGTTGATGCCTTAGTTCATCTTGTTATCACAAATAGGCCTGGATGCTTGGATGGATGTAATGCTTGTTGATGCTTGGATGGGTGTGATGCTTAGATGGATTAGGCTAGGATGATCTTATTCTCATAAATATACTTGCTTGAGTTCATTTGCATTCTCTAATTGTGCTATTTTATAGCATAATTAGCACAAACAGCGCAATCAAATTATGTTGATGAGCGAAGGATGCCTATTTTTAAGTTCGATAGAAACTTATCACGACGGTTCTATCTAAGAAGCATGCGTGATATGTACTATCACGAGCAGTTCATAGTAAGAACTGTCTGTAATAATTGTTGTCACAGACGGTTATATTTAAGAACTATCTGTGATAATGTACTACCACAGACGGTTCATGGTAAGAACCGTCTGTAGTAATTGTTATCACAGACAGTTCTACTTAGAAATTGTCTGTGATAATTGTATCACAGATAGATCCATAAGCACAGATGGTTCAAAAACCGTCCACGATGACATTCTCGAACTGTCTGTGATGAGTTTTTCTATAGTAGTGCATCCTTCTTCTAGAACAAATTTCTACGATCTTTTTATGTTGTACTCTACATATATTTATTTGTATTAGTTAAGACTTGATAACTTGAAGTTGTTGATGATTAGTCGTGTGAGTTGATGTCGAATCATGTCATGCCCCTGTATTTATATTAAAAGTTTGCACAAACATTGTATGCAAAGTCAAAACAACTTCTTTCAGCTTGAAAAAAATACTCAAAAATAGTAATAAAATCATAATGCGTATTTTTTTGCTATAAAAGATATTTCAACAAGCAGAATTTCATGTGTAATTGAGCGGTAGATATTGCAACATATTGTATTTGTTATACAATTCTATTCCTTTTTGAAAATATAGTTGTATATGTTATACATTTGTAATAGATATAATATATATACATAATTAATCTGTACTATTATAAATTAGCCTACAAAATAAGTGGTGTAGATCTTCTCTTTTTTCCTCGATTAATGAGAGAATTTCAAGGAATTTTTTTTTCTGATTTAAGGAATATTGTGGGATTTTTTAGACATCCAAAGCGAAGGAGATACCTTATATATCAGTAATTGTTTATAGACTCCAATATAATACAACTCTTCTATTCAAATTATTTTCTGTTGAGCTAAAAAAGTATAAAAACATACATCAACAACAAAGACAAAAATATAAATAGAATTTATGTCCAGATAAATTATAGGGAACATGCATCTCATGAACAAACTAACACAAAAAGGATAGGAATCATTAATTACCAAATAAGCTCCTCCATTTTCCCGACTGCGTAGCACTTTCCATCCACCTCTGTATGATGGATGCTCTAACAGCCATTTTGGGGTGTGAATCACCGGCTCACCCGGCTTAGCGATAGTAAGCGGAGCCACATCAAGTACTCCTTTCTCCACACAACCAGCTTTTGTTGAGGAGCTTGATGGGACGTCCATGTCACTGTTCTTCACAAATCATAGAATAAAGGGTAACGATGAAAGAAAAATAGGAGGAACAAAAATAAAGAGCAAGTACTGTGGCCTAAAGAAATTATTAGATCTAAAAGATTGAATAGAGTTCAAGTAGAGTACTACGATGGGCTGATTGGTGGTATGATTTGAAATAAGTTTTACTAAGTTGTTTTTAGTCTAATAGAAATTAAAAATGATTTCCTAAAATTAAAGGTGCCCTTTTCATTCTTATATGATCCAAATTGAAACTATCTACCGCATTCTTCTCATCAATTAAGAAAATATGGTTAATAACCAGTTGAAAAATATTCTATAACTTTTATAGTAACTATAGTGGGAATATTTAGATGGATTGTCTCTAGCAGGTAAAACCAACTTAATTTGTAATCCTAATAGACCCCACGTGCCTCATGTTGCTACCCCCAACAACACACACTTTGTAGCCTATATAGTGAACATAAAGGAAACAATAAAATATCTCTAATTGAAAAATGAATTCATTCTAGCGCGACCATGCGTTTTTTCTTGTGAAAAATACTAACCAAGGAATTCTAACATATATGACCTTCCTTGGACCCTATCTAATATCTTCCCCATCGAAGCATTCTCCAAATTATTTAGTATAAAGGAAGGGACACCTCTTGGTTATCAAATCACCAAGTTTTTCCTCTATTTCCACCACTTCTGGCCAAAGATGGCAACGGAAAAGAATCAACAATCCTATAAACGGATTGGACTATTCATGGGCTAAATGGATATACTCTCTGTGTTGGGTTCGAATTTGGACACTGAATACGGATATGTAATGGGCCAGGTCAAATCTTCTTACCACTTCGTGAAGGAAAAAAACTCTTGTCTCCTGCTTCAGTGAAAGAAATCTCGATCTTTGTCGTTGATGACAGAGGTAGACAGTTTTTTTTTTGTTGTAGGCAAGCAAGGCAGGCGCAGGGAAGAGACACAAGAGGAGAATAAGGAGAGGTGGTGGTTAGGGTTAGGGCTACCAAAGCGTAGGGAAAAAAGGAACTATATAGTAGGGATAGGTGAGGAGCCGTCCACATGATCAAGATCTAATGGTCTTAAACTTCAATAGGTTGTTACTGGGCTGGTAGACAATTGTGTCGGCCCAAATTTTGCTACTGGGCTTCAACTTGAGTGGATTGGGCAAGCTTAAATGGGCTCGCTTGTATACATTAATACATACATCTGGTCAGTCTATCGATCCGATTTGAGATTGGCGCTGAAGTATGAACTAACTTTAGGCTCAAACTTAGGCTTATAAGTTTGGATTGATTCCTTTGAAACTCGGTTGGCCATGCCTGAGCCGGAGTTGAGAAGTTGAACCAATCTCGGGCGACTTATGAGAGCACGATAAAATTAGTCTTGCAAATCAAATGTGTAACGCAACCATGCATATGAAATTGCATTTTCCACCACTTGGTTCTTTCGAGAGAGCAGCTTGTTACATCGACTAAAAACTGGAAAGCATGTATTGTAAGGCTGTACATGCATACATATATAGAAATGCATACATATGCCTTCCTAGAGTGACTCAAGGAAAAGGCTGTACATTCAATACATAGACATGCATGCCATGACGTGTGAACGTGTCATATCTTAGCTGTAAGGGGAACGTACATGACCAACCATCCCAATTGCATGCATCGTACTTGGCATGTTAATCTAGAAAAAAAAAACCTTACTTTAAAAGTAGACCATCGGACTCAGCTGTACCTTCGCATATAGTGTACATTGGGTAGCCACGGAGCTTGAACTAAATCAATCCAAACTTTAGCAATCCAAACTTTAATCTAACACGCAAAATTTTAGCAAGGAGCGACCGACTTACTACGATTGATTACTTGAAAGACGTCGAGGAATTGCCGATTAGTGTGTAACTATTCTTTAAAGCGGAGACTATTTTTGAGAGAAGTTGCCGCCAAATTTTGGAAGACAAAATAGTCTGGATTTGCCATAAATTAGAATCAAGTATCGACTATGTTAGAAATTCTCCAGAAGATAGCGAGTATGGAAAGATAGACACAAAGAGATAGACACAAAGAAGGAAATTGTCAGCAAGAGATTGGAAACGAGAAGATTTGAAGACAATAGGGACTCTATCTGAGAAAAGGTTGAGCCGACATAAATGAGAAGATTTGAACCACAATCTAAAATTTAGTCGGTTGTTTTAGGCTATAAATACCCTTACCAGTTATAGAAAAATGCGCACACACTAACCTTTACTACTTCTTGCATTTACTTTTCCTATACCATAGGAGTAAACCGTAGCTAGTAGAATCTTACCTTTGTAATTTGATTTTGATCAATCTTGATCCACATCGATGTTTCGATCAATCTGTGGTTACACCTATCCCCTGTTTCGAGATTTTGTTCCGGTTCGTTATTGCAGTATCGACTTTCATTTAGGTTTACCTATCATAACTTTTCTAATTTGCTGAAAAATCGGCTGGCATGTCACATACGCTACTAGAGAGCACCCTTCATAGGGACGTGATGCAGATGTTAGGAATTTTTTAGCGGCAACAAACACTTGGCATGCCTGATGGGACACGAACCTACCATCGTCTTATCAAGATCAAGATGCCACCAAAGCACAATGATGATTCATTGTCTGCTAGAAAGCCATTGGGTAGTTTCGATGTTGTCGAAGACAACCTAATTCTTCTGGAGATTGGAGAACTTTATGAGGAAGCGTAAGCCTAGTTTACTCAGAAGCTGGAGGAATTGACACTACTACAGAAAGGGTCATCACAGACGGTTCAAAACCGTTATCACAGACGATTTCTTAACCATCTGAATTTATATGTTAGTGATAATAGGTTGTTATCACAGACGACTCTTAAACCTTCTGTGATAATTACAACACAGACAAATTTTCAAAACAACCATCTATGATATGTCCGCTATCATCAACAGTTTTTGGTATTATCATGCGTGATATCTTACATATCACTGTACCGGTTATTAGTATTAGCCATCGTGATATCCTAAACCCTTACATATCACAGATGGTTATTTGTATTAGCAATATGTGATATCTTACATATTATAGATGACTAATACTAATAATTGTCTGTGATATGTAAGAAATCACATACGGGTAATACCAAAAATCATCTGTGATAGTTGAATATCACAGATAGTTGTTTTTAAAAACCGTCTGTGATAGCAGAATATCATAGATGGTCATTTTTAAAAACCGTCTGTGCTATGTAGATATCACAGACGATTTGGTGTTACAAACCGTTTGTGATAGCTATTTGAAAAGCTACATTATTTTCTATTTTTTGGCTAGCCTCAGAAAATGCTAGTCATGCCCTCTAAAAACAAGCAAGCAGATCACATATATATAGCACAGGACAATCATTATACAGATCTCACAAATGAATTAAACAAATGATTTAAGTGCAATTGAACTAATTGTTTGATTAAGCACAACTGAGTGAATTACAATTGAATCAAATGTTTGAACTTGGTTTGAGAGTGTGTGCTAATGTTGGTCAAGATGTGAATAACTTGTGCCGGTGGAAAACGTTTATTTAGTCTTTGCATGTGCAGGTGGGCGTGGAGGCGATCATGGTCGGTGACGAGAAGGATCGGGACTAGAATGGGGAAATATGAGGTCCAGGCAATCGAGGATGTTACACGAGATGGTTGGGCTCACATGGGAACACATGGAGATCAAAGGTGGTGAGTCGTGAAAAGGCTACGAGCGGTGTGGTCTGGGAGACATCGACACGGAAGGTGATGGTGCACGATGAGGATGCAGAAGGTACTGTCCTAGAGACTTTGTCACGTGTTAAGTTAGGAGTTATGGATAGAGTCCATAATTTGGAAGAGATGGAGTGTGAATAAAACCAGTATTAGGAAGGGTTTCGGGTCCCTTGATTTTCGGAAGGGATAGAGTTGTGTTCGTGGTTGAAATGGACACGGTTTATGATGTTAGCCTATATAAGTAGGAGGGGCTTAAGGTTAGGGTTTTGGGAGGACAAGTTTTTGAGGGCTTTCGTTGAGAAGGTTTTTAGGGGTGCTTGTGATGGCACTTTGTAAATCCGTAGAAATTCGCAATAAAGATCATCTTGAATCAATCTAGTTTGTGATTTCTTCGAAGAGTGTTGGTGGTTGCAGACGGATTGGAGTTTACGATTGTAGGCGAAGATCAAAGCTGAGTGTTTGTACAAGCGGTCGAACACTCAGGGATCAAGCGTTCAGTCAAACAGATCGATCAAGCAAGCAAGCGGTCGAGTCAAGTGATCGTTTGAGTGGTTGTAATCATCATCAACTATCAGGAGACTTCAAATGGTGGCGACAATCATTCACTCCCTCTGATTGTGGTATTCGATCCTACAAGTGGTATCAGAGCAGGTGCGATGGAATCAGAGAGGTATGTGAATTGACCCCCAAGCTAGATGGTATTGATTTCGCTTTTTGGAAGTGTCGTATGCAAGCTTACATTGAGGCTCGTGGTAATGATGTTTGGAAAAAGGTTTCTCAACCTTATGTTGTTCCTGCTGATGTTACAATCGCAAATAAAGCTGATGTAGATTTGAACGCTCGTGCTCGTAACTTACTTTTTCAAGGGATCTCTTGCAAGGAATTTGATCGAGTAGCTCATATTGCTTCTGTTCTGTAATGCCCCAGATTGTTTTATTAATTGTTATTCAATTGTTTGATTAATTATTAAATAGAGAGAGGGACCTAGAAGGAAAAGGTTAAGAATATTTTGGTTAGAGGGGGGTTTTCTGAAAAGTTAAGACAACCTGGGCTTGGGCTTTGGCCCAGGTGAGATTTTCTAGGCCCAAGAGGGGAGGGGAGGCCACCTCTTAAAAACCATGGCAGCCTCCCCACACTAGGCAGCCGCCGCCCCAAGCCCCTGCTTGCGCCGCCGCCTGCCTGTGCCGCCTGTGCCGCTTGCCGCCGCTTGCCGCTTGCCGCCGCTGCCACGCGCTGCCGCGGTGCGTCGCCGTCCCTCGCCGCGGAGTGCCGTCGTTCCCGGTGCGCCTAGTCGTCGCCGGAGTACCGCGCCACTGCAGCCCGACGTTTCCTTGTTCCCGGTGTACCGACGTCGTCGCCGTCCTAGCACCGCGTGGATCCAAAGGAAGGAGAGGAGGATTTCGCGGAGGAGATCACGGGCGAGTTCATCGAGTTCGTCGTGTTCGTTGCCGTGTTCTTCATCGTGTCGTCAAGGGTAACTCCGTTAGTCCTCTAGATGAGTTTTTAATCAAGTTAGATTTCGTCGGTTTTCTGGACCGCCGTGACAGTTGGGATAATCAGCTGTTTTGGGTTAGATCCGTCAGGATTCAGGTCTGGACCTCTTCTAGAGAATTGTAGAGGACTTAATTATCTTTCCTGGGAGTGCTAGAACGCGTTATTCCGATTTGTGTAGCGAAAGGTATGAATTTTCTAGTGCTGCTGTTCTGCAGATCGGGGTAGTTTTGGACATATTTTAGTAGATCGGTTTGTGCGAAGGGAAATCGGGCGAATCAGAAATTCTTCATGTTAGGAAAGTTTTAGATAATTTTCTTAGCTTTCTAGAAAGGTCAAGAAGTCCGGATTCGGATGATCTGGACGAAAGTTACGGCTGTTTTAGTGCGCTGTCCAGAGAGATCGTCGTGGCTATTGATGTTTTAGAAAAGAGTTTGGATCGGATAGAAAATGGCAGAATCAGAGAGGCTCCCCAACTAAGTTTATTTAGATAATTTAATTATCTTTCCAAAAAGTCTGAGAACGCTTAATTTGGATTTACGTACTGGATGTTATGGATTTTTGAAGTCGGCTGTCTGTGGGTGGGCAGATTTGGCCGAGGGGAGTTGGGGATTTAATTGAGATAAATTGTTGGGGTAATTGGGGTTGCTGATATTTTGTATCTAGAAACCCGTTACTATTATGTTAGTAATTATTAATTAAATATTCAGGAGGAGAGCGGATTCCGGGGGTTGTGCCTTCTACGCGTTCTTCATTCTCTCGCGGTTGAGGCAAGTATATTTATGATGTGAAAATCTGTATGTTTATGGATTTCTTGAATTGTTTGGATGATGGTTGAATCATGATTGTTTAAATTGTGAGATGAGCAAGTGATGAATTGAGAATGCTATTTATGTTCTGTTTACATTATGACATTTATGAGATTGGTTGATGCGTAGTATGGTGAATGCACGTTATCTTATTGATACATTCACATATATGCATCATATTGAGAATTGTTGAAGTCTTGGTCATGTGGTGATCAAGCACCGAGGTCCCCACACTTGCGGGTGTGGGCAATTGGTCCCATGCACGGAGGGTGCAGGCATGGGTGTGCATTGACGGATGCACACTCCGCATTGCCGGTAAAATGCGAAAGAGATGAGAAAGAGGAGCTTTTGATCATATTGCATAGCATGATGTTCAATGTTAATTGTTTAACTTGTCAGTTAATGATCATTGTTATTGATGTTGATATACTTGCTGAGTCGTTGGACTCACTCTTCTTTGTTGTTTATTTGTTTTAGGTACCAATGTGAGAATGGCATACATGGGATCAAAAAGGATTAGTTTAGTTGCGTGCACTATTCCTTCAATAAGAAATAAAGACAGATCATGATAGTCTTGTTGGCTTGTTAGCTTAATTGGTTCAGTTTATATTTCATCAGATTAAATGTAATAAAGACTTAGTACCATTTGATATTATCTTTCCGTTCATTATCTAGAACTTGTGCTATTCATGCTTATTGGAACTGTTATCTGGTTAATAAACAAAGGAGATTGTGCCGAATTTTTTTGGTAACTTATATTAGTTGTTATTATATTGTGGATTTTTAGTAGCATTTCGGGCCTAAGTTAGGCTGGGGTGTTACAGTTGGTATCAGAGCGGGCTGTAGGTCCGTGGTAGTGAAAATATTAAATTTGACACACTGAGCACAGTAGATGGGGATGGGTTTTGCATCGCATCTGTATCATTCTTCTGATTCGATTATTAATTGTGTGTTATGTGTGACTCTATATATTTATTTATGTTATATAGAGATGGCAAGGGTAGAGGCCGTGGTCGTGGTGGTCGTGGCGGCAGAGCCGGACGAAGCCAGTGTGCCCGTCAGGAACAGTCTTCTGCGCCAGAGAGGCCAGTCCGGTGGGATCAGAGGAAGAGGTTGCTTCAGCGGTTCAGGGAAACCAGTCTCCACCCCCTGCACCCAGAGCCGCGCCTGCGGTCATTCCTGCGGCCTTGCCGGCAATGGGTGTGATGGGTCTGCATCAGTGGAATGCGTTGAGGTTGGACACTTTGGATGGACTAGGGACGCCTTGATTGATCTTGCTAGCGGTTGCGTCACATAGAGACATCTAGAGGTGTTGGGACTACCATCGAGCGGCGAGCTCGGTTTGTGGCCTTCGGTTGAAAGGGCGGCGAATCTCTGGTGGGAAGGAGTCTGTCGGCTAGACTCTTGCCTTAGGGCCAGCGACTTGGGAGGTGTTTTCGGAGCAGTTCAGGAAGAGGTTCTATCCTGACTCATTTGTGGAGAGGATGGAGGTTTCATTGAACAATTACAAGCAGGGCAAGATGTCGATTGTCGAGTACGCGGTGGGATTCCACAACATAATCCGCCGTGCCCTTTGTGGCTACCAATGAGGTGGAAAAGGCCAAGAGGTTCCGCAGAGGACTTAGGCAGGAGTTTCGTCAGGTATTAGGAGCCTTGGAGCTCCGTGACCTTAGCTCCCTGGTGGAGCAAGCGAGAGGCATGGAGTTAGAGATGCAGCTTGGGGAGGGACTGCAGGGGACCGGTGGTCATGCGACTCCTGAGGGTACAGAGAGCAGTCAGAGGAAGAGCATTGGTAGTGGTGGATCGGCGCTGAAACCGGTTCACAAGAAGTTCAAAGGGTCGCAGTCGTCCTTCAAGTCTAAGTTCAACAAATCCCAGGCAACTTCCGCTTTTCGTCCTTCATCTGGCGCTCCGATGGTACGTCCGGTCCCAGGTCAGGGGATGAAATACTTCAAGTGTGGTGAGGGACATCGTGCGGCGGAATGTGCGTGGGCGGGAGCTTGTCGCCATTGTGGTCAGGAGGGCCACAAGGCAATGGTCTGTAAGCGTAATCCCGCCAGCATCATCAAGTGGGAGCCAGCTCAGGCAGCACAGTCAGCACCAGCAGCTTCTTCCCGGGGGTCAGTGCAGATGCTAGCAGCTGCCCCTACTCAGACTTGGGCGCCGACCCAGTTTCACTACCCTTCGCCTGGAGGGATGCCTCCAGGGTACTTTTGGCCGCCTCCTCCTGCGGCGTTGTTTCCAGCAGTGGCGCCTTCAGCTCCTCCTGCAGTGGCGGCTCCGCCATATCATGACAGTATTGGAGGCTTACTACAGTAAGAAATTCATACTTATGCCTACAACTAGGGGTAAGTGCTGTACTAGTGGCTATACTTGTTGATTTGTACTTTATAAGCAACATGAACTTAGATTTAATGACCATGACATACCTGTGTAGGTTCCACGTACGTTACAAAGGTAGAGAAATCCAAAGGGATGGACGCCTTGTGACACGATCTAGATTTCTTGGTATTCGCTTATACATATTACTTCTATATAACACTTCATAGTAATTCTATTTTTCTAGTGTCACCGGTCATTTGAGCAATAGCTAATGGATTCTATGTTTGCCACAACATGCTCCCACCCACGTGGATTCTATGTCTTCAAAACATCGTAGGTGACATGGTCGGCATCGGACGGTTCGGAATCATCAGCTAACGAAGCCTAAAATGCTCCCACCTACTAGATGCGCTCGTTCAAGTGTCTCCCAAAACCCTCGATGAACAATCAAGTTGAATTAAGCCCATAGGCTCTCTTCCCTTGCTTCAGGGGTATTGGCAAGGTTAACTCGGTCGCCCCCCGTCTTGACTAAGCACTCCAAGCAACGACAAGCCTTCTAGAGACATGCAATATCATTGTAGAGGACCACGTTGATGGTGAGGTTAGCTCACCAAAAGTGGGAGACCAACCGGAAGATGCAGCAGAGGAGAATGTCAAGACAGCAGAAGGTGGTAGTCACCTGCTCTGGCAAATCCTCTAACATAGGAGGGAGGATATTGTTGGCATAGTGTCCTTCCGCAGCATCCGCCACCGTATGGGTGGTGAGGTGCTCACACAGGATGGCTAGGTAGACCATCAATACCGACGATAAGGAAGAGGATGCCGGAACCATTTGTTTGTGCTTGAGAGTAGATATGTGTATCTGCGATGTGGGGATTTATCTTCGGTACATGATGGATGATCATTTTTATAAAACAATGAATAAATTCGGCACATGAGATGAAGGTACGCATCGACGAGACAAAACAGAAGGACACATCACAGAAATGAAACGACATATTCATGCATATAAGAGAAACATTACAGACGGTTTATATTAATAACTGTCTATGCTACCAGCGATGGCTTGAACCGTTTGTGATAATTGTGTATCATAGATGGTTCTAGTCATCGCTAGTAATATAGATGCTCATGCTTGTAAAACCATTTGCGATGGTCACAACACAGACAGTTCTTCATGAACTCTCTGTGATAAGGCATCTGGTACAGTCTGTTTTGTAGTAGTGTATCCTCAAACCCCATACGAAGCACATTGGAGAATATTAAGTACTAATTTAAATAATTCACAAAGCTATAATATTCTTCATATATAAGCATTTAAATGTTGCTAGTTCCGGTAGGAAAACAAACAGCAATAACGATGACATATCATACAATAGGCACGATAAATCAAACATAATCCCTTGAAATACTGTTAAGTTCCAAACAAGGAAGCTAATTATATCTTGTTTGCCGAGATTAAACATATTCATAAATAACCAAACTACGAGATTAAGCAAATTGCATGCTCACAAACTGCATTGTCCACGGTTTAAGGTCACAAAACCTAGTCTTGCATGATCACGATAGCAAACATGCATGACAAATAGTTATATAGTTTAATATCCCCCTCTTCTGAAAAGTACAGTAAATTCTCTCCTGCTGGCTCATTAAGCGATGCAAGAGGATTCTACAAGTCTAGCTAGGCAGCTCTCTTTTCTTCAGCAGATTGATGGTTACCTGCGCACATGTTTTTGAAATGTTGAGTCAGCAATATTTCTCAAAAACAATATAATCCTAAGCAGTGATGAGTTCAAAATAAGTCAACATATATTTTTTAAAATCCTTCCCAGCTCCTCGCCTCCTTTTCTTTTTGACGGGAAAAACACAGAAGATTATATATATTAAAAACAGTTCTCATCTCCTTGACCCTCTAAATAATTGGATTAGAATCATGCATGTCTAGGTATACTAGTTACGTCTTGATCTTCAAGTGTCTTTAGTCACTGATGGGTGATAACATAGTCAATTATAAACCCTCTAAATAATTGAATTATTTCCATTGCAGGAAGAAGCTTCTTAATGGCATTACATCAAGGGGATAAGAACACATAACATATTTATATTGGGAATCAAGAATTCAAAATAGCACTGTAGCTGAAAGTCGTACCACCGCCTTTGGCACCGAGATCAGCTGAGTTCTGCGGAGTCCAGCAAATACGAATGCATTGGTATCGATTTAATAAGAAAAATATTGAACAACAGAGAGATGATTAACGCCATCATATGGCTCAAAAGTTAAACTATTTGGTCATTTTCTTTCTTAGAACTTTACCTTTGCGTTTTCTTCAAACTGTAAACTTTCCAGATACTCAATAACCTTTTTTTTGGAGCGAAATGTGCTGTTATATTTATTGATGTAAGTCTGGATAAAAGAAAAGACAATATATAAGTTTATTTTCGAAAGTGGAAATATATATCAACAATGTGCAAGTAGTAAATTATGTCTGATGACTAGAATATCGGGCACTATTTGGAGACAAAATTAAGTATTTTACATCTTCATATTTTTTATCTTGTCACGTAGGTTTACATCTAGATATTTGATAGTGGCATAGATAATTGAAGTTTCATTCTGGAATTATCATCTTTTTAAATATTTATTTTCAAAGGTATGACAATGAAGTAGATGAAGAAACAACTAGACTGAGTATGAAAGCGCAAATTCTAACCTACACTAACTATGGAAATCAAATCATGGCTATGCAAAAAATCAAATTAACCTGCAATATGAATACAATAATTAACACTATATAGAAATTTATGAAGTGTTACAATAGAAAGGTAGATATAGCCAAGATGGCAAGAAAACGTTAAATAATGTCCCTATAAAGTTGAAAACGGAGATAAAATGGTCAAAGGTAGGATAAGAGCGTTTCATCCTTTCATTGTCCCAACTCGTTAAGAACTCTAGTAATAAATCATAATGCATATTTTTCTCATCAACAACAAAGACAAAAATATAAATAGAATTTATGTTCAGATAAATTATAGGGAACATGCATCTCATGAACAAACTAACACAAAAAGGATAGGAATCATTAATTACCAAATAAGCTCCTCCATTTTTCCTGACTTTGCGTAGCACTTTCCATCCACCTCTGTATGATGGATGCTCTAACAGCCATTTTGGGGTGTGAATCACCGGCTCACCGGGCTTAGCGATAGTAAGCGGGGCTACATCAAGTACTCCTTTCTCCACACAACCAGCTTTTGTTGAGGAGCTTGATGGGACGTCCATGTCACTGTTCTTCACAAATCATAGAATAAAGGGTAACGATGAAAGAAAAATAGGAGGAACAAAAATAAAGAGCAAGTACTGTGGCCTAAAGAAATTATTAGATCTAAAAGATTGAATAGAGTTCAAGTAGACTACGATGGGCTGATTGGTGGTATGATTTGAAATAAGTTTTACTAAGTTGGTTTTAGTCTAATATAAATTAAAAATGATTTCCTAAAATTAAAGGTGCCCTTTTCAATCTTATATGATCCAAATTGAAACTATCTACCACATTCTTCTCATCAATTAAGAAAATATGGTTAATAACCAGTTGAAAAATATTCTATAACTTTTATAGTAACTATAGTGGGAATATTTAGCAGGTAAAACCAACTTAATTTGTAATCCTAATAGACCCACGTGCCTCACGCCCCCCAACAACACACACACTTTGTAGCCCAAAAGATACATGTAACTACATATATTGAACATAAAGGAAACAATAAAATATCTCTACTTGAAAAATGAATTCATTCTAGCGCGACCATGCGCGTTTTTTCTTATGAAAAATACTTGTACCTTAACTTGTCAAAACACAAAACCACGTACAAGGACTAACCGAGGAATTTTGACATATATGATCTCCCTTGGACCCTATCTAATATCTTCCCATCGAAGCATTCTCCAAATTATTTAGTATAAAGGAAGGGACACCTTTTGGTTATCAAATCACCAAGTGTTTCCTCTATTTCCACCACTTCTGGCCAAAGATGGCAAAGGAAAAGAATCAACAATCCTATAAACGGATTGGACTATTCGTGGGCTAAATGGATATACTTTGTGTGTTGGGTTCGAATTTGGATATTGAATACAGATATGTAATGGGCCAGGTAAAATCTTCTTACCACTTTGTGAAGAAAAAAACCCACGTCTCCTGCTTCAGTGAAAGGAATCTCAATCTTTGTCGTTGATGACAAAGGTAGACAATTTTTTTTTGTTGTAGGCAAGCAAGGCAAGCGCAGGGAAGAGACACAAGAGGAGAATAAGGAGGAGGTGGTGGTTAGGGTAAGGGTTACCAAAGCATAGGGGAAAAAGGAACTATATAGTAGGGATAGGTGAGGAGCCGTCCACATGATCAAGATCTAATGGTCTTAAACTTCAATAGGTTGTTGCATTAGCAAGCCCTAATTTCTATATGGGCTGAAATGGATGGTAGACAATTGTGTCGGCCCAAATTTTGCTACTGGGCTTCAACTTGAGTGGATTGGGCAAGCTTAAATGGGGGCTCGCTTGTATACATTAATACATGGCTGCCGACCAGCTGGTAACGTCAGTCCAACCTAGAGTGACTCAAGAAATGGATGTACATTCATACATAGACATGCATGCCATGACGTGTGAACGTGTCATATCTTAGCTGTAAGGGGAACGTACATGACCAACCATCCAAGCATCGTATCTCTTAATTCCTGCATGCTTTAATCGTACTTGGCACGTTAATCTAGAAATAAAAACCTTACTTTACAAGTAGACCATCGGACTCAGCTGTACCTTCGCATATATGACACTACAACTAGCGACGGAGCTTGAGCTAAATCTTAAGAGAGGGTTAATCTAACACGCAAAATTTTAGCACGGAGCGACCGACTTACTACGATTGATTACTTGAAAGACGTCGAGGAAAGTAATCCCGCCGATTAGTGTATAACTATTCTTTAAAGCGGAGACTATTTTTGAGAGAAGTTGCCGCCAAATTTTGGAAGACAAAATAGTCAGGATTTGCCATAAATTAGAATCAAGTATCGACTACGTTAGAAATGCTCCAGAAGATAGCGAGTATAGAAAGACACAAAGAAGGAAATCGTCAGTAAGAGATTGGAAACGAGAAGATTTGAAGACAGATAGGAACTCTATCTGAGAAAAGGTTGAGCCGACACAAATAGGAAGATCTGAACCACAATCCAAAATTGAGTCGATTGTTTTAAGCTATAAATATCCTTACTAGTTATAGAAAAATGCACACACTAACCTTTACTACTTGTTGCATTTACTTTTCTGTACCATAGGAGTAAACCGTAGTGGTAGAATCTTACCTTTGTAATTTGATTTTGATCAATATTGATCCGCATCGATGTTTCAATCAATCTATGGTTACACCTATCCCCTATTACGAGATTTCGTTCCGGTTCGTTATTGCAGTATTGACTTTCAATTAGGTTTACCTATCATAAACTTTTCTAATTTGCTGGAAAATCGGCTGGCATGTCACATACGCTACTAGAGAGCACCCTTCATAGGGACACAATGCAAATGTCGGGATTTTTAGCGGCAACACACACTTGGCATGCACGATGGGACACGAACTGTAATACCCCAAAAGTGATTCGAGAGATAATCGATTAATTGGAGGGAGGGACCTTACAGAAAAGATTTAAACAACGATTTTTAGAAGGGGATTTCTGAAAAATCCTGGCAACATGGGCCTGGGCCTTGGCCCAAGTGTGGCTGGCAAAAGGCGGGAGGCGCCCGCCCCACAACCCTAGCCGCCACCCCTCCTCCTTTCCCTTGTGCCGCCACCCCACTCCCCTTGCGCCTCAGCAGCACCCCTCCTCCATTGAAGCCCCTTGCTATTGGTGAAGAAGATCCCTTCTTTGCCGGTCGAGCGGAGGAAGGAGATCGATCGCAGCGAGATGCTTTTGATCCGGAAGAAGGAGAAGAGGAAGGGAAAAAGGGAAAAGGAAGGGGAAAGAGATCGTGTGGTGTTCATCGTGATCTTCAGCGGTGGTGGACTGGTCCCGGGCAGCACCTTCACACGTCCGTCGTTCTCTCGCGGTTAAGCCAGGTATAATGATAGTTTACATTGATATTGTCGAATGTCAATGTTTGATTTATATTGTGAGCAATTGTGTTCATGGTTGTGATGAAGGCGTACCCAGTAATGTTCATGGTTGTTTGTGAGTTATGAAATTCATGAGTATTCCTTGTGCAAAGTTGTTGTGGATGCATGTTTTATTAAATGAGACCTTCATACATATCGTCATGTTGGCTTATTGAAGACTTGGTCATGTGATGACCAAGCATTTGCTGAGGTCCCCGTCATGTTGATGACGGGCTAAAGGTCCCCATACTTGCGGAGTATGAGCAATTGGTCCCTGTACTAGATGGTATAGGCATGCGTGTGCATCGACGGATGCGCACTTTGCATTACGGGTAAAATACAAAAGGGAAAGAAATAAAGATATTGTTGATCATATTGCATAGCATGTGTTTTGAAGAGATATTGTTTAGTCTTGATCGAAATACATTGGATATCTATTCTTAATAATTCTGCTTGTTGAACCCTCTAGCATAGATAACTATTCAGGGAAGGTTCTACCAAAATTTTGTGAGACATATTTAGTTTATCCTTATTACGTTACTAGTTTGGTAGCATTCCGGTCATTGGTTGGTGGGGTGTTACGAACCTACCATCGTCTTATCAAGATCAAGATGCTACCAAAGCACAATGATGATTCATTGGCTGCTGGAAAGCCATTGGGTAGTTACGATGTTGCCGAAGACAACCTAATCCTTCTGGAGATTGGAGAACTTTATGAGGAAGCGCAAGCCTAGTTTACTTAGAAGCTGGAGGAATTGACACTACTACAAAAAGGGTCATTACAGACGGTTCAAAACTATTATCACAGATGATTTCTTAACCGTCCGAATTTATGTGTTAGTGATAATAGGTATCACAGACGACTCTTAAACCTTCTATGATAATTACAACACAAACGATTTTTCAAAACAACCATCTATGATATGTCTCGCTATCACCAGCAGTTTTGGTATTATCATCTGTGATATCTTACATATCACAGACGGTTATTAGTATTAGCCATATGTGATATCCTAAACCCTTACATATCACAGATGGTTATTAGTATTAGCAATCTGTGATATCTTACATATTATAGGCGGCTAATACTAATAACTGTCTGTGATATGTAAGATATCACATACGGGTAATACCAAAAATCATCTGTGATAGTCGAATATCACAGACAGTTGTTTTTAAAAATCGTCTGTGATAGCAAAATATCAGAGATGGTTGTTTTTAAAAACCATCTGTGGTATGTAGATATCACATACGATTTGGTGTTACAAACCATCTGTTATAGCTATTTGAAAAGCTACATAATTTTCTATCTTTTGGCTAGCCTCAGGAAATGCTAGCCATGCCCTCTAAAAATAAGCAAGCAGATCATATATATATATATATAGCACAGGATAATCATTATACAGATCTCACAAATAAATTAAACAACTGATTTAAGTACAATTGAATTAATTGTTTGATTAAGCACAACTGAGTGAATTACAATTGAATCAAAATTTTCAACTAATTATCATCTCTGCTAGGGTTGAACTCTACATTCGGTTGAATGACCTCCGCCATCAAGAATTTAGAAAGTTGTCCTCGAGCTTCAGCGTGGTTACCAAGATCATATGCACTTGAGTCGAATTCTACGCCCTGTCACTACGAGTGTTAAAGTCATTAGCGCGCAAGCACACACACATATATACATATATAGAAATTGATAATCATGAAATAAATATTGGTAGGTTGACAAACCTCTGGATCTTTTATCTTAGGGCCCATGATTTTCTGCATATGTCTACAAACGTAGAATCCATATACGTTGCCCTATAGTTACTGGTGGTACTGCAAAAATAGAATTACATACATAGGTATGGTCATTACTAGATGCATTATTATGAAGTGTGATATAGGATTGTTGTGTTATAGTGGGAAACAAAAATCGCATCCTATATCGTAGTGTGGCATAGAATTCCTATATCTCCTCCCTAGGCAACGAAGCTACCGAGCGGCCACGTGATTCCAAAATGTTAGCCTTGGCCATTGCAAACGAAGGGAGGAGTACAATAGAGTTACGTATGGAGGAAATGACTTTACTTGTCAACTATCTGTTGCACAAGGGTAAAGTCGTGGTTGACACTAAATAAAGAATCAAGGTATATTATCTTGCTCCACTTTGGTACAATCACGATCAGAATCCAGTGTGCCCTTGTCATGTATGTGATATCTAATTATCATAGACGGATCTCATTAATAACCGTCTGTGATAATTTATCACAGTCGGTTCTACTTAATAATTGTCTATGAAAATGCATCACGATTGTTCTAAAGTAGAATAAATCGTGATAGTAGTTCTAAATTCATTCTCATATACATAAATACAAATTCAAGAATGCCTCGGTGTAAATATGTAGTACTTAGTTGTTTTTTATCGGTCAGTAATGCCGTTATACCGAGACCATTTACATATATAGAAGACAGTTAATACAAATTCAACTACTTTATTTTATATATGACCAAACAGCGGGGCCAATTGCTTCCTACAAAAAATAAGAAAAGTAGAAACTAAGTTTTTTTTAGTGGGGAGGTAGCATGCTATCTTCGCCATCAAATATTCGGACGGTGCAAGAAGCAATCGGGCATCCGCGCGATTCATCCGATGGACACCACCCGCGCCCTTCCCAGCCGCCCGTTGTGCCATGCGTCAACCATCGGGGAGGCCACGCACTATTCATCCGTGCGGTCTACTCTCGTCCGTCCGATCTCCAAGCCGCCACACATTAACCATCGGGGACCCCTTGCACTTTGCTTCGTCTCTGACCAGGACTCCCGTCTCCGGGTTCGGCATGACGGCGCCGCCGCCACGCCGTCTCCTCTCTGTACTCGGTGTTCGTCTCTGACCAGGACACCTTGGCATTTTGGTACAAAAGGGGGCTGACCCCATGGTCTTCCATCGTCCCATAGCCACCGTACTCCCCGCCACTAGCCGGTCGCCGTCGTTGGCCTCGCCATCGCCCGAGCTTTCGTCTCCATCTCCAGCAAGCCGCGCCTCATCGTCGCCTTCGCTGTTCTCTGCCACCGTTCGTCGTCGGTGAGTCGCCATCCGGTCAACCTCACCGCCGCCCGAGCTCGCCGTCGGTTAGCCGCCGATGACCCGCATCGTCGTCGCCTCGGTCCACGTGTCACCTCGGTTCCCATGCCACCACTTCGCGCGCGCAATGCCAGCTGCACCCCGCACCCACGTGCTCATGCCGCTTCGCCTTCCCATGAACCCTACCCACCGTGCACCGTGCCGATGCCGTCTGGGTCCCATCTATCGGTCGCCTTGTGTCGTAGACCCGTGACCAGTCGTGCCCAGTCAGCTGTCGTGTCAGCAAGCCTAGTCAGCCATGCACTATTCCATGAGCCGAGTCTATCGTAGACTAGCCATTCCGTGAACCGAGTCTATAGCACACTAGAATTTTTGATTTTCAGCCTTTTTCTCCCAATTAGATTTTTCAAGAGCCCGTTCCCCTACATCCGAACTCTTACCAATTCTTTTTCCTAAATTCATCTAAAGTCGAGATCTATCTTCTGGTTCTGGTTTTGCAGTTTTTGGAGTTCATTTGAATTTTATTTGTATTAGTTTTTTGTGTTTCGTCTCGTTTTCTCTCTCGTTAGATCACTCGTTCGAAGGAGCTGAAGTCGGATTCGAAAATCAAGAGCCGTTAACTGAGCAAGGCCAAGGCAAGTCGTGTCCTTTGATCATGTTGAACCCAATTTTGAAATCTATTATGTATTAATTTGTTTTAAATTATCGTGCATTGCTATTTTTATACAAACCTTGTATTGGTAGCTATTGTCCAGATTGATTAATTCCTCCTTGATGACTTGAAAGCCATGAATCCATTGTCACCATAGGATGGGTACTTATTTAGTGATGCAATACTAGTTGTCACTTGACTTGTACATTTGAATTGCTTAGTCATGCTTATAGTAACGTTGGGTTTATGATCATATGTGATCAAATAATTAATTTTGACTAATGAGATATGGAATCGTGATTGTAGCCACAGTTATAAAATTTGGGTGCCATGACATTAGGGTGTCATTAGTGTTGGTTATACAAAATTGGTTTTCACTGCGAATGATCGTGCAAGAAAGAGGGTGCAATTTGCACATTAGGATGTAGATGTTTCGCCTGGGTAAATATAAGGATTTAAGTTTGTGCACCATTCATCTGAGTCATATCGTACAACCACATGTCCAGTATGGGATGGACTTGGCTGATTAATTTGTGATGCTTCAATTTCGGTTTCTGTCATTGGGATGAGTGCGGTGTGGTCGGAGCCATGGATTTACATTGGCGCAAGAGGGGGCAATTATCGACTAGGTGGTAGCCTACTCGATGGCGAAACCTTAGCGAGGCGGAGCTGGGTTAAGATTGAATATTGTAAAGGCCTTGTTGTGATCTTCTTGGTCGGCATGCCAAATGAAGCATGTTATACCGGTGACATTACAAGATGATCACATCGTGTGGGTAAAATTGTACAACATCTGTAGAGTGTAAAACTATTCGAATAGCCGTGTCCTCGGTCAAGGACAATGCTCGGTGATTTCACACGAGGGGTAGAGTTTTCATAAAAACCTGGTTAGGTTAAGTTGGGAAGTGAATGGTTAGTTCACTGGTAGTTCATTACATGAATATTGGTTCATGGGTGATTCATTGGGGTGAATGGCCAGTACACTTATGGTTGGTCTCAATTCCTTTGATTAATTACTTATTGTCATTTTCAAAGTCAGCTTTTCAATCTATTTATTGTATTTACTTTAAACTGTTGCCTTCTGCAAAATTAACCTTTCAGCCATCCCTTGGTAAGCCTTACATACTATATTGCACTCTTTGTTACAAACGACTTGTTGAGAACTCTATGAACTCACGACTTCATCCACATTTGCTTAGCTGAGGAGGAAGGGCCAGATCAGCAAGGGGTACCTGGAGAAGGATATTTCGACGACTTCGCGGATTAGGACTTCGCTCCCAAGTCGATTGCCTGTGGGCATGTCGAATGGCTACCACGCTTATTTCTGTTTTTCCGCTGTAAGTTTCTTAAGCCTTTAGGCTATTAATTGTAAGCTAGGTCATAAGTTCGTACTCTGATAATTATTAATAATATTTGAGTCTTTTCTTAGTAAATTAAGATATGGTTGGTATTTCTTCTTTGTTTATACTGTGTGCACTAGCGTGATCATGGATTAATGCAGAATACACAGAAGAGTCTAGATTTGCATATTCGGGTCTCTATACTGAATATGAAACAATAGGTCTAACATACACATTATTTATTGCCAGAATGTGAAGTCCACATTAGTCGTAATGAAGCTATGTAAATTTTACACAAAGTTATTGGAGTATAAATCATCTACAAATCATGCGAACAATATGGGATAAAAAATACAGCAATTATTCCTACATGATACTTGTTTGTAAAACCTACCAAGGTTACAATATCTGCTAGAAAAAGTGAAAAAAATTAACAAGTCAGCATGCACTGAGCTGGTGGTCATTGCGTGTCCGTAAATAGATTAATTTGTTTTCTTCTATCCGCATATGCTGCATGAAAATTTATATTTATCTCATTATTAATTACTATGCTTAATTTGGCATTCAAATTATTAGCTATATATTAAAATGCTGATATAGCTGTATCTCATAAACAACTTACTAAAACTTGAAAACAAATCAGTAGTTCACGCTATAGAAATTTATCTTCTTTAATTGTCGGTGGTTTTGAATAAAGGTAACTATGGCAATCAATTCATGGCGATGCAAAACAAAAACTAAATTAAGCTGCAATATTAATACAGTAGTTCACGCTATAGAAATTTATGAAGTGGTTTAACAACTCTAGTTACCGAGAGTATTGTCGTGTTGCTCGTGTGTCATGCCGATTGAAGATAGGTTAATAATTTTCCTTTTGATAAGATCATGTGCTCGAAGACACCTCACAGTGGTAGGCCTAGAAAATGGATTGCAAGGGAAGCGAAACACATGCCATAGTAGAATGGAAAGATTGGCTACAAGACATTGCAATTGGATGTCTTTGGTGTAGCTATGTCTGGTAATATGGCTATGTCCTAGCTAGGGTTGTAAACAAGCCGAGCTCGAATGAGATTGACCTTCCAGGCTTGATCTCGATTGTAAAAGCCTTGATTGATATTTGTCCTAGGTGTCGTCCCAGTGGTGATAAGTGGATGTATCACTAAAAACGTAGGATATGGTATAGGTGGCATGTAACGATGGATGAAATATGTAATACTACTAATATTGCAAATCTTTTAGACAACTTAGCAAATCTGTTTTAGTAAAAATACTATGTCACTGGGTTTTCTAATGTATTCATAGTTTAAAACATTGACTTTAGCAAATAAAAGAACTCGAGCCCTCCTTAATAAACCTTGCATATACAATTAATGCATTATGTGTGTTGGCTCGCTGAGCATGAGCATTGTTGTTTGTTCTCACACTCACTTACAAAAATAATTAGACCCCGTGGATCATGGCCAATATGCTTGACCCATTGCAGTCTATTGCACTCTGATATGTATTATTATTATTATTATCATATGTTTCGGATTACAATCTATATGAAATGGTTCAAGAATATATCTATAAGCACTATCTACTAATCCAAGAAATAGTGCTTTGGTTTAGTATGAGATTCCAGATTGGTGAAATCCGGGGTCAACATTTCTCAGAGTATTATATAAAGGGATAAGAACACCGAACATATTTATATGGGGAATCAAGAACACCGTAGTAAAAGTCCTACCACAGCCTTCACCACCAGGATTAGCTGAGTTCTGTGTAGGCCAGCAAATACTAATGCATTACCACCGATTTAACAAGAAAAGTATTGAACACCAAAGAGATGATTAATGCCATCATATGGCTGAAAAGTTGTCGGGACCCCGGATTACCAAATCCGGACCCTCTGTGTATTACAGCACTAGTCCCAGATCAAAGCTAGTGCACACGTTTAAACGATGATGATTACATTGCCAAAGACGAATATTACAATAATATAAAAGTCTTGACCAAAGGTCTTACAACACAAACGAGGTTTCTAGACCTCACAAATAAACATAAACACAAATACAATGGAAGCAAATAAAACTTGATAAAGACCCATCAATACGCCACGAGCAATTGACCGGGAGCGACCTAAACGTCTGAAATCCTTCATCAAATCCAACCGCAGAGTAGTGAAGCCTCCTTCTTGAACTTCATACTCCTCGAGATATATATTTTAGGTGTAGCATGTGAGTACATAAAGTACTCCATAAGTCTTGGGAAAATGCAATAGATGCAAGGTTTAACAAAGAGGGCTATATGGCTCTTTTGCACAAAGCGACATTTAATTTCCAATACCAAAACTATTTTTGAAAGCGACAGTTTAACTGAAGTATTCACTTTAACTAAAATTCTTAAGCATTTTTAATCGTAAAGATTCTACCACCAAGTTTGATACTACGGGTTCCAACCACCCACACTGGTTCCAGCCACCAGGACAAATTCCCCGAGAGTTCCATCCACTCTCGGGTTCCCAAAACTTTGCTTTAAACCAAAAATAAAGATCTACCATGTGAAAGCATTCCTTGC
This sequence comes from Bonia amplexicaulis, assembly GCA_036346245.1. NCBI lineage: Eukaryota > Viridiplantae > Streptophyta > Magnoliopsida > Poales > Poaceae > Bonia > Bonia amplexicaulis. The sequence continues at coordinate 82,617 of JAYGGG010000052.1, forward strand.
CCGCCCTTGACCGTGGGCACGGCTATTCGAATAGTTTTACACTCTGCAGAGGTTGTACACTTTACCCACAAGAGACAAGTTATCTTAATAGTCAGCATGCTTCCTTAGGCATGAGACCCAGATAATTCATCACAAAGCCTTTACCTTACTTTAGTCTAGCTAGACACCACCCGCTGAGGTTTCACCGCTGAAGGGTTAACCACCCAGACAGAAGCCCCCTCTTGCGCCGTATGAGTACAGTAACCCTGTCCCTCATCGTGAATAACCGGTAACCACGGTATCCACTTTCCTTGGTGGTACCTAAACTAGCCTATCATAAGTTAATCAGCTAGGTCGTACCCATATAGACATGTGGTTGTACGGTAGTGCTCAGACTGGACAAACACAAGAGTCGGTCCTTAATTGACTAGGGCGGATCATACACTTTTCAAGATCTCGTGCTAACCGCACCAATCCAAACCAACCATCCGCCCTGGTCTAAACAATTTTCACAATTCATTTTATTTCACAAGAACCGTGGCAACACCAATTGCCACTCACATCGAACAAAAGAATAGATCAACGAAATGTAATTACCATTCCAAGGTTACTAAAGTTATAAAGCATGTCTAAGCATCTTACTACCGATACAACAATTATCAAAGAATTTGTAATAATCTCAATAATGAGACAAAGGAAATCCTAGGGTGTCAAAGGTACATGGTTGTCAAAGTCAAATGAGGGCATAACAATTCTTCGGTTTAACTATTTCTTCTACAACAGAAACTATCATTTTATGTAACATAGCAATGCATTAAATTTAAAATAATTGAAAAACATTTCACAAACATAGGTTCAAAGATGATCAAAGGAGACTTGCCTTCGTGGGTGAATTCTTGATTCTCTTGTTATGATTCTGCGAACTCTTGACCGGATCGGATTCTACGCGCAAAACGAGAACACAAAGGACAAATAAATACACATAAAAGTACAAAATTTATAATAATATTACTGGAATGAAGTTTATAAATTTAGATGAATTTAGGAGGAAGTTTCAATGGAATCGGAGTTCAAACGAGGGAGAAAGGGTATTTGAAATTTGAAACTTAAATTTCAAAATATCAAATAAATTTCAAAAATTTGAAAGGATGGCAGAAATGTAAAGATTGGAATTTTTGATGAATTTAGAAATTTGAACGGACTCAATCGGAGTTAGGATGAAAAAGTTATGGCCTCGGGAAGATTTAAATCAAAGGGAAAAAGAAAAACTACGAGTTTGCCCTCAGAGAATACGACCACGTTAGGCGTACGACCACGGCAAAAGTTACGACCATGTAGTCTTTTACGACCACGATAACAGTTACGACCACGTAGTCTTTTACGACCACGGCAAAAGTTACGACCACGTAGTCTTTTACGACCACGGCAAAAGTTACGACCACGTAGTCTTTTACGACCACGGCAAAAGTTACGACCACGTAGTCTTTTACGACCACGGCAAAAGTTACGACCACGTGGTCTTTACGACCACGGCAAAGTTACGACCACGTGGTCTTTTACGACCACGGCAAAAGTTACGACCACGTAGTCTTTTACGACCACGGCAAAAGTTACGACCACGTAGTCTTTTACGACCACGGCAAAAGTTACGACCACGTAGTCTTTTACGACCACTGTGGAGCTTTCGACCACAGTAGACGGCTTACAACTACGAGTTACGGGAGATCCTACGGCTCCAGGAGTTTACGACAACGGGAGGCGATCGACCACGGAGGAGCGATCGGGCAGGCTCGCCGTGGTCGGGGGTTTAAAAGGGTGAGGAGAGGAGAGCCGGTGGCGATTTGTCGCCGAGTGGGGAGGTGGTCGCGGCGGTTTACGGCGGTTTTGGGGAACCGTGTGGAGAAGGGAGAGGGGCGGTGTGATGGGAGCGGGTCCCGATCTTCCAACAGTTGGATAAATTCGATTTGGTGGAGTCGCGACACAAATCGATCCGGCTTCGAACAACACGTCGAACCCCGCAATCGCAGCACCACGTCTCCTCGGGTTATCAACCGTGCGCTGCCCGTTGACCTTGCCAAGAAGGCTAATCCTCGCCTGCGAATCGAAGAACACAAGCAAGAACAAGGAAGAACACAACCAAATTGCAGATATATTGATGAAGCACTCGAAAATTGGGGTTTCACAAACCGATGACGGCGAAACTGTTCAAAGACAGAATTAATCTAAGCAAAACCCAACCCTAATGGTGGGGTGGCGGCTGTATATAAAGGAGTAAGGCGTGCAAAACCCTGGACGCGTCCTTAATGGACTCCAACACGATACAAAGCCGAACGGCCCAAAAGACGGTGTCACAGCACCCTGACAGATTCTGGACGTCCACTTGTTTCGACGATTCCCGTTGACTCAGAAGGAATTTTGATATGAGACCAGAGCCATTGGAAAGCTTATCTTCTCAGCTTTCCATACATATGTGGAACGTCCAAAACGGAGTCCGGATGCGATCTGGGCGTCCGTTTTAGTGCGGCCTGGTCCTGGACTCCGAATTGGATTCGAAGTGGGCTTGAGTTGGACATCCAACATGATTCGACCACCCTTGCTGGACTCGTGCGCCTCGTAGCCCTTCTCCAAGTACTTCTTGATCCTCTCCATGGTTCCTAATCATAATTAAATCATTAGGTAGTAATCGATTCTCAAATGAACAAAAAGAAGTACTTAGGAGCGAGCTCACATGTAAATTCAATTGTCGGGCGAGCTCTAGTGATTGGTCCTTGAATATCAAGTGGAGGAGTGTTGTGTATATCCGAAGAAGTGATGTCCTCATCATCCTCCCCTCTTGAAGCGGAGTTGTCCTCAACTCGGTCTCATCTTCTTCTCCCAAGCATGGCTTCAAATCTGAAATGTTAAAGGTGGGACTAACCCCAAACTCGGGAGGCAACTCAAGTTTATATGCATTATCATTTATCTTCTCAACTATCTTAAAAGGACCAGCAGCTCTAGGCATCAATTTTGACTTTCTTAACTCAGAAATCTATCCTTTCATAAGTGCAACCAAACAAAATCACCCGGTTCAAGTTTAACTTCCTTTCTACCTTTACTACCGGTAATCCTATATTTTCATTCATCTTTTCAATGTTTGCCTTAGTAGTCTCATGCATTTTGAGAATAAAATCAGCACGCTCCTTAGCATCATTATGAACTCTCTCACTAGTAGGCAAAGGTAAAATATCAATAGGGGCACGGGATTGAATCCATACACTACGAAAAGGACTTACCTTGGTGGTGGAGTGTTCCGCTCGATTATATGCGAACTCAACATGCGGCAAACACTCTTCCCATAGCTTTAAATTGTTCTTCAAAATAGCTCTCAACATGGTAGATAATGTGCGGTTCACCACCTCGGTTTGGCCATCGGTTTGTGGGTGACATGTCGTGAGAACAACAACTTTGTACCCAACTTGTTCCATAGAGTACGCCAAAAGTGACTCAAGAACTTGGCATCACGATGCGAAACAATAGTAGAAGGCATACCATGCAAACGAACTATCTCTTTGAAAAGAGGTCAACAATATGAACGGCATCATCGGTTTTATGACATGGGATAAAGTGAGCCATCTTAGAAAAGCGATCCACAACAACAAAATGCTATCTCTCCCCTCTTAGTTCGGGCAACCCTAAAACAAAGTCCATAGAAATATCCTCGCCCACGGAATAGAAGGAACAGAAGTGGCATATATAAACCATGTGGATTCAAGCGAGACTTAGCTTTTTGACATGTAGTGCAATGAGCCACAAACCGCTCAACATCTCGCCTCATCTTTGGCCAAAAGAAGTGTGTGGTCAGAACGTCCTCCGTCTTCTTAGCACCAAAATGTCCCATCAATCCGCCTCCATGCGCCTCCTGCAACAACAAAAGACGAACGGATCCAAGCTGGAATGCATAGGCGGTTAGCTCTAAACAAAAACCATCATTGATCACGAATTTATTCCATGTTTGACCCTCTTTACAATGCAACAACACATCCTTAAAATCATCATCAAAAGCATATTGTTCTTTAATAGTTTCAAGACCAAAAATGCGACAATCAAGTTGAGACAACATGGTATAGCGTCGAGACAAAGCATCAGCAATCACATTATCCTTCCCTTTCTTGTGTTTAATGACATAAGGAAAAGATTCAATAAATTCAACCCACTTAGCATGTCTACGATTCAAATTGGTTTGACTACGAATATGCTTAAGTGATTCATGATCGGAATGAATGACAAATTCTTTAGGCCATAAATAGTGTTGCCACGTCTCTAAAGAACGAACAAGAGCATACAATTCTTTATCATCGTGGAATAATTAAGAACAGGACCATTCAATTTTTCGCTAAAGTAGGCAACAGGTTTGCCTTCTTGCATCAAAACACCACCAATACCAATTCCGCTAGCATCACATTCGAGTTCAAAAGTCTTACCAAAATTTGGAAGTTGGAGCAATGGTGCGTGCGTAAGCTTGTCCTTCAAAAGAATAAAGGACTCCTCTTGTGATGGCCCCCAATGGAACACAACTCACTTCTTTGTCAACTCAATCAACGGTGTCGCAATGGTGCTGAATTCTTTGACAAAGCGGCGATAAAATCCTGCAAGGCCAAGAAAACTCCGCGACTTGGGAGACCGTCGGGCGTGGGCCAACTCCATATCGCCTCCACCTTGGCTCTATCAACCTCAATTCCTGTGGAGTCACAACATAGCCAAGAAAGAGACTCGATCCGTGCAAAGGTGCACTTCTCAAGGTTACCAAACAAACGTGCATCTCTCAAAGCATTAAAAACAGCACGTAAGTGAGTCGAATGTTCATCCATGGACTTGCTATAAATCAAGATATCATCAAAGTAAACGACCACAAATTTGCCAATGAAAGGACGTAAAACCTCGTTCATTAATCTCATGAAAGTGCTAGGTGCATTAGTTAAACCAAAAGGCATGACTAACCACTCATACAAGCCGAACTTAGTTTTAAAAGCGTTTTCCATTCATCGCCAAGTTTCATTCTTATTTGGTGGTATCCACTACGCAAGTCAATCTTTGTGAAAATTATAGCACCACACAACTCATCAAGCATGTCGTCTAGCCTAGGAATAGGATGACGATACCGTATAGTAATGTTGTTAATGGCTCTACAATCTACACACATACGCCAAGAACCATCTTTTTTGGGAACCAAAAGAACAGAACAACACAAGGACTAAGGCTCTCACGACGTACCCACGGTCCAAAAGGTCTTGGACTTGGCGCTGAATCTCCTTAGTCTCTTCGGGATTGGTCTGTCGACGACGGTTTGGCAAGCTCGCTCCAGAATCAAATCAATCGGTGCTCAATCCCTCGAATGGGTGGAAGTCCCGGAGGTATCTCATCGGAAAACATCTCTAAACTCCCGCAAAAGGTTAGTGACAGAGCAGGCAAAGTGCAAGGCATATTATCAAGAGAAAATAAAGCATCTTTGCACACAAAAGCATAGCATGTATCATTAACATCATCAATTGCAGCAAGGTCTGATTTTGTGGCAAGCATAACAGAATTTTTCAAATTGGTTACTTGCTGTTTTCAGATTTATCATGTTCCTTTGGATCATTAGCAGACTCTCGCCCTATCGGCCTCTATAATTTCAGTGGGGTCAAAGGCGTTAAAGTAACTTTCTTTTTCTTATGCATAAAAGTGTATGTGTTACTACTACCATGGTGTAAAGCATCATTATCAAATTCCCAAGGTCGACCCAATAAAAGAGAGCATGCTTGCATGGGAACCACATCACAATCAACATGATCAACATAAGCACCAATGGAAAATGGACTCGACATGTTTGTGTTACCTTAGCTTTTCGAGTCATTTAACCATTGAATATGGTATGGATGTGGATGCGTCGCGTGGTCAAGCCAAGCTTCTTAACCAAATCGAACTCACCAAGTTGTTGCAACTTCCTCCATCAATGATGACACGTGCACGCCCGGTTCTTGATTGCAAAGAAGGTCTGAAACAAATTATGGCGTTGAAGTTTATCGGTTTGTTGTACCTGCGTTTGAGGACTCGCTGCACAATGATGCTCAGAAGCGTCGTTGTGGGCGCCCACCAAGGACGAGGTCGTCATCACCACCGCCATTGTCGTCCGTGGCGTGACAACATCATCATCCTCCTCGATATCCGGCGTCTTGATGTAGCCTCCATCTTCGTGGCGATGTATGCCCGTTGGCTAGGGCAATTCTTACGCACATGACCAAGTCCATGACAGCGGTGGCACTGAATGCCGGAGGAGCGGCCCGTTGAAGCCACGGAAGAAGAACTCTTGTCTGGGCCCTGCAAAGAATTTTTTGAAGAATCTACAAGGCGTGTCGTGGAAAGTGGCTTGGTGGGCTGCTGCCATCTTGTTCACTGTGTGGTGGAGGAGAACGAAAACTCAAGAAGACTTGGGCGGTCCGTGGATGTAGTCGTCGCGGGGTGTAGAAGGGTCGTCCGGTGCGTGCCTTAGTTGATTACGTGCGTCCCGCAATTCTTTCTCTGCAAGCATAGCAAGGTGGAACAAGCGGTTGTGATAGTAAATTCTTTATAATCAACAATGTCCGAATTTCACGCCAGTAACCCCGTAGAAACGACAAATCTTATCCTCCGTGTCCTCAACAACCCCACAACGCACCATACCCTTTTGAAGCTCAGCATAATAGTCTTGGACAGAACTATCACCTTGTTCTAAGCGCTGCAATTTTTTTCTCAATTCAAGTTTATATGAGGGAGGAACAAAACGATTACGCATAGCTTCTTTTAAGCGCTCCCATGTATCGGGTTGTAGCGCATGGTACTTAGTTCATTCCACGGATAATAGCAAAGTCCTTAAACTCACTAGTAGCTTGTCTAACTCTATGTTGCTCAGAACTAAGTGAGAGTTAAACTTACGCTCACCGTCATCTCCCAATCAAGATATATTTCAGCATCATAAAGACCGAAAAAGATGGAATGGTAAACTTCACTTTAGCAAAGGGTCATCGTTACCATGACGGTTCTGGTTATTACCTCCCATACCATGTCGGTTTTTTGAAGACGACGGCGTAGTCGTGCATCTTGTGTCGCCGCCGATCAATGTTGCCATCCGCATCATACTACGTGGCGTCATCATGATGATGGCCATCATTGATGTGTGGTAAACGTGCCTCCAATGTGTCCATCCGACCGGTGAGGTCACCATCCGCCGCTCCACCCGCTCAATGCCTTCCGTGGTGTTCAAGCGGGTAATGGCGGCGACGATGGTGTCCAATCTCGGCGAGATCGGTGAGTGAAGCGTTTTGTTTGTCGGCGCAGCTTGTAGGTGGCGCGACTAACACACTCGTTGAAATCGACCGGTGTCCGTCCTCTTCGTTTCCGCCATGGTTAGGGAAATACGGGGCAAACAAAAGGATGATCCTATGAACTACAAAGGAAGGAAGTGGAAACCCAAAGGAAGTGGCTTACCAAGCTCTTACAAGTGCGCGAAAGCGGCGGATGGTACAACCGGTGGTCGGTTCGTGATACCTTGTCGGCGTGGGTGCGATTGCAAGGTCAAAGCGTGCTATCGAGTAGATATATGGAGTTTGGAAGGCCAAATATGTCGTGGAACACAAATCAATAACGAGATAGTAATCTGAATAAATGTCCAAAGTATGGTCCTAGTTGCTGGCCTAAATGTGTCCTATATCAAGTATGAGATGATGAACAAGGAGTCACGAATGAATATGAAAGCAACGACAACAACAAAGATGGCTGTGCACCGAGAAGCTCAATTCAGCATAAGCACAAAACAAATAAATTGTTGGCACCTAAAGCGTGCTCGTTTTCTCTTTTTTTTCTTCTTCTTTTTTTTTGTTTGCGGCTATGGATAGCACTCTCTCCTCTCTACTATAGCCGAAATTTTTCTTTTTTTGTATTTTTTATATTTTTTCACAGGCGAGCACGAAATAGGAACCACACAAAGTTGCAACTCAATCGGATGTAAGGAGTGGCCTACAGAAATTAATGAATGTGCTGCAAATTCGGTGATTCGGTTTGAGCGAGTACTACACTTTCCGGCCGAATTTCGGAAAATAAATTCGTCGAACCCGACAAAGTCCGTATGCAAAAGTTATGGCGTTTCAAGATGGACCTCCAAGTTATGGTTCTTTGTGGGGTCAAAACGAAGATCGGTGGAGGGAATTTGTGGAATCGGTGGCGGAAGCTCGGGAAAGGTGGGGATGATGCGGTGTGATCACGAGACGTGATGGATGACGAAACAGAGGGTTAACAGAGGGTGGGATATGGGTGGGAAAACAAAAGCAGAGGGTGGAGGAAACGCGGCGTGACGGCTAGGGTTTGAAGGGTGGTAGCGGGTGGGAAAACAACTCGAACAAAACACGATCTAAACCAAGAACACAACTCGACTAAGGACACAAACTCAACACTACGGACTCTAGAATCAACTTGTGCAAAGGCTAAACGAGATCTAGGACAGGAAACAACCTATGACTACAATTTTTTTTGTAGGGCTTTTCTTGGACTCTAGGACGAAAACCGAAAATAACAAAGGAGGGTAACTCGAACACGGAGGAACACCAAGCTCGATTACCACTTGATGGGGAACGGGTCCCGATCTTCCAACAGTTCGGATAAATTCGATTTGGTGGAGTCGCGACACAAATCGATCCGGCTTCCGAACAACACGTCCCGAACCCCGCAATCGCAGCACCGTCTCCTCGGGTTATCAACCGTGCGCTGCCGGTTGACCTTGCCAAGAAGGCTAATCCTCGCCTGCGAATCGAAGAACACAAGCAAGAACAAGGAAGAACACAACCAAATTGCAGATATATTGATGAAGCACTCGAAAATTGGGGTTTCACAAACCGATGACGGCGAAACTGTTCAAAGACAGAATTAATCTAAGCAAAACCCAACCCTAATGGTGGGGTGGCGGCTGTATATAAAGGAGTAAGGCGTGCAAAACCCTGGACGCGTCCTTAATGGACTCCAACACGATACAAAGCGAACGGCCCAAAAGACGGTGTCACAGCACCCTGACAGATTCTGGACGTCCACTTGTTTCGACGATTCCCGTTGACTCAGAAGGAATTTTGATATGAGACCAGAGCCATTGGAAAGCTTATCTTCTCAGCTTTCCATACATATGTGGAACGTCCAAAACGGAGTCCGGATGCGATCTGGGCGTCCGTTTTAGTGCGGCCTGGTCCTGGACCCGAATTGGATTCGAAGTGGGCTTGAGTTGGACATCCAACATGATTCGACCACCCTTGCTGGACTCGTGCGCCTCAGAGCCCTTCTCCAAGTACTTCTTGATCCTCTCCATGGTTCCTAATCATAATTAAATCATTAGGTAGTAATCGATTCTCAAATGAA